>JAOEGS010020588.1:46516-64459 GCA_025447755.1 Corythornis vintsioides
TGCTCGGGCAGGGGGGTTGGACTAGATGATCTTCTAGGTCCCTTCCAACCCCTAATATCTATGAATCTATGAAACAAATCAACACACAAATACTGGCATCTTGTGCAGAAGAATAACACTCCATGACCATTAAAACAAAAACCTCCTGAACATTTAAAGACACTATTAATCAGCCTTACAAAGTGAGTCTTCATGACAAAAATTATTCCATCACCCTGTAAACTCTGAAATCACTGCCTTCATAACTTTTACATTGTTTATCAGATTCTCCAGAGGTGGTCACTCATTGTACAGCCCTGGGTGTGCAGAACACCCCCACAGAGGATACAGCAGTTCAGCTTCACATAGGGGGCTTCTGGGAACCAGCCCCTAGAAAACTGAGGGGGACACAGCTTTGTTTTCAGGCTGTTTTCAGTGAATTTATTTCAAAAGACCTTTTTAGAGTTGCTTTTAGCTAATTGAATAATAAAAAATCGGATCACTTCCTTTATTTTTAATTATTTAGATAAAATAAAAATCAATGAAGCAACAAGCAATTCTTTTGTGATACAGACTCTAATTTAAACCTCAGTTTATCCAGGCAACAGGCACAGAATTTGTGGTACAATCTGTTGAGAGATGCTGAAAGTGCAGCCTTGGCAAAATAAAGGTTTGGGGGAGTCTCTCTGTAGTATTATTTACAGACAGGACAGCTGTGCCGGTGACTGAAGTAAAGCGCCCTGACTAAATATAATGTGAAGCCAGAGATAACTGTTTCAAAGCTATGTCCCTACAAGAGGCACATGTTTAGCTTTTCATGCATCACAATGGATGTCCCACATGAACTTTTTTCTTCTTCAGGTTTCCTTTAGCCCCCGACTGTCCCTGTCACCCTGTGCCAGATGGGAAGTGAGAGCTAAGCCGATCCACCTCTTTGTGGTGGAAACCCCCCGAGCTTCAGCTACAGGTTACTGAAGCCTTCATGAAAAATTCAGAGCTGGTATAACAAGCTTGCTGAAAGTAAAATGCATGTCACATTATCCACCCTCCCTGTCCTGCTAGCACCAAGAGACAGAAAATGTGCCTGTAACAACCTTGTACTGTGATGTAGATTTAAAAAAATAAGCTCTAAACTTATTGCTGTTTCCACTTTTTAATTCTAGCAGTAAAATTAATACAGCATGAAAGCTAAGGAGCAATAAAAGAACAAAAAAAAATTTATAGCAACACATAAGCAAAGGAGATACTAAAAACTGCTAAGCTGCTAAAAAGATTGGGGAGTGGAAGGATTGAGGGACTTTCTCAGCAGCTAAGCCCTTGTTGCCATGCATTAGATGCCATTTACACACAATAACAGACCACTTACATTTCTGAAACCATTGTAGATAGTTTAGTGTCTTTTAAGTGTGTTATTTGCTATAAGAACCAGCAAAATAGTGGAGGGCAGAACAGGTTGGGTATAAACCAGTTTTGTGATGTGGCCCAACCTTCTCATTTGTGCTTTTCCCTTGCAATTGAGGGGGGAAAAGAGCAGAAGACATGCTTGCAATATGGCAAGATCTTAGTGTTGTTAAAAATACCAGAGACCAATAAACACTTGAGATACCCTGAACTCAGGAGTCTAAATATCACTTTATAAAGCAGCTCCTGCAACAAGGTCCTCTGGGGGCAGAAGGTGCACAGTGAAGTTCAGGAACATGCTTCAACTCTTAAAGCCATCTCCCCATTAAAGCATGATGAAAATGCTCTTTGCTTCTCATATCTCCATCTACCATGTTTTATGCTTTGCTGATTATCAGGTGAAAATATAACCTACAGTAATAATGCAGAATAATTTAATGGAGACAAGAGTATCACTTAGTCACACAACATACTTTTTATAGCACTGACACAGGAGCACATGCTACCTTGAACTCTGGGACTAGCAGTGCTGCCTAAAAATCCTGGGTAATATTTCATTTGCTGTTCAGATAAGAAACACTCACCAAATCCTCCTGGGAAAATAATGCCAAGTCTTGAAAGTATTTTATGTACTGCCCCTTGCTGTGCCAAAGCCTCACACCTGCCAAGGAGCATAGATGTTGACTGGAGCCTTCTCTTGGGTGTGTGGGGTGGTGTAGGGAATAGAAGAGACCCTGCTCCAACTCCATCCCCATTAACTCCTCACAGGAGCCAGCACAGCAGAGGGGAGGGACCCATGAAGCACTGGGTGCACCTCTATTATTCCCCCAGCTTCTGCTGCCTGGGGGAGCAGGAGCTCAGTGGGAAGGTGTCACAGGAGGGGCCAGTAGATTTAAGTAGTTCTGTATAAAACAGAGGTCCCCGAGTGCAGCATAGCCCAGCTTCACATCAGGATGAGCAGCATCCACCTCCCTTGCCCTAGCCCCTTTTCCCTGGGAAGAAAATACAGATGCATGGGTCAGAAGAGCATGTGTTGCTCCCTGAGCAGCTGGAAAGTCAGCTCATGCTGCAGAGCTCCCCTACCTCCCAGGCAAGCAGCAGCATGGCCAGGCTGGGCAGTCCTTCAACCTGCCAGCTTGCCTTGTCTAAGCCAGGACCCCACACACCCCAAATATAGTCTCCCTAACAGTTAAATCCTGCAGGGGAAAACAGATTCCTGGAAGACATCTCCCTCACTCCTTGTACATACAGGGAACAAGTGTTACTCCATCTCATTTACAGCCATTACTTTCTCCTGGAAAAAACAGCCCTTTGCCTTTATTAAATAGCAGCTGGATTAAGGCATAATTCCATGCTTGCTTGGAGAGTTTGGATAAGAGGTTTCAGGCTAAAGAGTAGCTTTGTGCAGATGGCATGTTATTTCTACACATTTCTTGCTTTTGCAATTCCTTCCTGCTGAGAAAATGCAATAATTTCAGCATAGGTACTCTGGTAGGATGTCACATAAGCTACTGAGATCTCACAAATAGTCAGACACACTGGAGAGAAATACAGAGACTAGAAGCTCCTATGACCACCCCTTTCTACTCACTACATCCTCCTCTTGCCAAACTCAGAATATAAAAGACTAAGTAAAATCCTGAGCACTTTTGTCCAGACCAAATCACCAAAACAAACAAAAAAAAAACCAAACAAAAAAACCCAACACCAAACACCACTTTCAACCATTTATCCAAGTTGCAGCCTTCCTATTTTTTCTGAAACTTTGGCTTTTGAAGTCATATCCAACTTATCCAACTCTGTCATCGAACACTGGTTCATTACCTTAATGAAAATGATTAATAATTTACTGCTGTTTTCTTTTACAGCATAGGAAGGCTTGTGACAGTTATGAATAACATTGAGTTTTGTTTGCTAAGGATTTTTTCCTTATTTTCCCTTATCTTTTATCTTACAACCTAATCCTCTACCTACCTGCCCTGGCTGATTTTACACTCCCTCATTGTTTACAAAATGAATAATTAATGGATGATAACCTGTAGCCAAATCCCTCCCACCTTATTTCTCCTGCCTAGTCTATGCCATTTTCTATGCCTGGTCTATGCAATTTTCATTTTATTCCAGCAGCTTAGTTTACAGGACTTGATATCACTTACGTGTTTGAAATAAAGAAATGGAACGTATAAGAGCGTAACAAGGTGAAAGGTCATATTAACATGGGTTATTTGTATGTCATTTCTGTAGCATTTGTTATATAAAAAAAAATCAGGCCCTCCTTATCTTTTTTTAATGTAATAGAAGAATGTACAAACCAACAAGAAAAATCACTGCAAATAGGTGCCTTGACCAACTTGAAACATTTTTCCTGGTTTTGTACAGTGTAGCACTGGTGAGCTTCATCTTGTTCACGCAATATCCATTTAAATGGGATTTTATGAACCAAAGCAGTAAATTATGGGTTCTTGAGGTTTTTTTAATGGTTCAACAATTTAAGACACTTTTCACAGTTAAAAACAAACAAACAAAAAAAAAAAAACAAACCAAAAAAAACCCACACTTTTGTGCCACAGGTTTTACACAAAGCTTCACAAGTCAGTTATTTCCGTGTGTTTTACTTTAGCCATAAACCCCACGTTTTATTGCCCCTGAAATGCTCCAGAACATGCTGATGGTGTGCTCCAATGGCTTCATGCCACCTGGCCAGAACAACTTGGGAAGGCATAGCAGAGCGCACACCCTGGCGTGTGCCACGGGTTTTATTGCCCCTTCAGAAAGCATCACTTTGAAACTGAATTGAACTAGTGCCAAGAAAACCCCAACCTGGATAAAATCAGAAAGAGCTGAACTTGCAGCCAAAGCACAGAGAAATCTGGCTACCAGCTCCCTGGGCTGGAAAAAAACTGAGCCAGTTCATTGGCTTTTCCACTGTCACACTGGACCTCCCTGTTACAATCAGGGCTAAACCTTTCAGTGCTATCAAGCAAAGCTGCTCATCAACTATCCAACTTATTGAACTATTAGACTCTCTACAGATTGACAAGTAGCAGGAACACACGCAGCTACCCGAGCACTAGCCCAGCACTGGGCTGTGCTCAGCACTGCACACTGGCCTCTGCCTGCACTCCCAAACCCCCCATCTGCTACCTGAAAGGGATGCAGCTATACAGGGGGCTTCTGAAACACCCCTTATGGCTGCTCAGCAAAGGGCAGACACCCACTAGAAACACCATTGTTTTAAAACCCTTTAGTAGTCACACAGAGTTGTGGAAGCAGCCCTTTCAATGGGCACTTCCCCTGCCAGAAGAAATTGCTGTGCTGGCAAATTAATAGTGCCTGCTGCAGAAATGGGAAGGATGTAAATTTCTAAGTGAAGGAGATTAACTCTATTTTGCTTCCTTTTTTTTTTTTTAAACAAGGATCTGTCCTGCATGACCCAAGCAACAGAAATTCCCCTGGAAATAAGTACTTTTCTACTTCAAGTATTAATCTGGCACAAAACCTTTTTCTTCTGTAAGGGGAGAGATTTGGTTTATGGCTTAGAAGATTATCCAATTTTCAGAAACCCAAATGGCAAAGATCACTTTACAAGGTCCTCTCAAAAGGCATCATGAGTTGGCACTTATGCAGCATGAGGAAGACCTTCACAGCACTGACCTCATCAGTTCACCTGCTCTATTTTTTTTCAGATACATTTGCCTATTAAACACATCCACAATTTGGAGATGGTAAAGGCTTTATCTGAGGGGTCATGCTAGAGTCCCAATTAAGACAACCCTATGACTCCATCTAAGAACAGAGCAAGGTTTTGCAGGCCCTAAAGCTGCACAGGTAAAATCACCAAAGCTAGAAATATACAGTGAAGCTTCAAGGACCAACATCAATATGAAACTTACTGTGATTGCTTTAATAATATTTCATAACATCAACAAGGGTTTCCCTCAATGACAAGATCCTTGTTTGAATTGCAGTGGGTGGCTGGTTTAGGTGGGTTTGTGAGCACATCCTGTGCACTCTTGCACAGTTGAGTAATCCCATCCAATTCCAAAGGCTTATTTATCAGCATAAAGTTGACTTGGAGCAATAAAGAGCTGCACCCTTGTCGTTCCAGTGCTCACCTGCTCACTGAGACTGTTATCATAATACAAACAATGGGGGGGGTGGGGGGGGGAAGTGAAGGATTGAATTTGCAGCCATGCCTGAGTGAAGCACAACTGTGCAGAGAGGATAAGCAAACAAACAAACAAACAAATCCAATTCCTACACTGGTCCAAGGAGAGAAGGAAGATGGAACTATGTGAAGTTTTTGGTTTACTCTGGATCGAGACATATCTGATGTTGTTTCTTTCATGCAAAAAGACCTACTTTGGAATACCATACTTCTGAGGTTTTTTTTTCCTTTTCATCCTATGAGCACTAGTGATTTTTATATCAAAAAATCATATGAAAAAAAATGATTTTAGCAGCATGCTGCTTTGTAATATAACTTCAAACACATTATAATTCTGCCAGAACTATAATAGGAAAAACTCTAATCTTTGGTTTTATCTTATTTCACTTTTTTTACCTACTTGTGTCAGTGGTTTTATTGCAATCAGTGATCAGTCTCCTCAGATGTGTGTCTCAGGTCGAGGCCCTGTTACCATCCTGGGGGTAGAGCCAGCTCAGAAGGAAGCGGATCTCTCCCTGCCAGCCACAAACTACTGGGAATCTCTCTACAAAGGGTCTATTCAGGGAGAGGCTCCTGCCAACATAAATCCACTTGGGCTGTGTAAACAGAGAGAAGCATCAAAGACTATGAGCTCTGGAGACACGACTGCTTCCTTGTGATAAACCAGACTAGTAAGTTTAAAAAAGACCAAGATCTCCAATGCTGGGAGATTCAGAGAAGGATCGGGTTATGCAAAAATTCTGGGTGATATTTTGGGCAAAATTGTTACTTGGCATCAGTCAATTACATCCTTGACTTAGGATTCAGAGACTGAGAAGGAAATTCAGTTGAAGAAAGCAGCAAGTAGCTTGTAGCACCCTCATGTAAACGTCAAAACTCACCTTCTCAGCAACCCAAAGGTTTTGCTTTGAAATGGTACTTTTTAAAATTAGCTATATTGTTAAATCACCAAATCACAGATCTCTCAGATCTTCAAGAGCACTGTCCATCAACAACCTTGAAGCTGATTCTCAGCACAGTCATAAAGACTTCATAGTTCATTCTGAGCTGTATTTTTCTGCAATATTTTGTCTCATATTAAAGCTCACAATTGAAATACAGATTGGATCAATAGTATCTATTTTCAGTTGTATCATAATGGAAATAATTTTGCACAGCTTATACGACACAACCTCTAGACCCCAGAAGAAATCACTATTATGTTACCTTCTTAATTAGCCAAGCTTCTATGCCTCATATATTACTCTGGTTTTACAGCTGTGAATGCTCTATAGATTAAAAAAATACACACTGCATTGACCAGAGTGGGGAGGAAAGGTTTGGGAGGGGGAGTTGGTTGGGTTTTTTTAGGACTCAGTATTAGCAGGAACAAACTAAACATACTTTTAAAAAAAAACCAAAAAAAGCAAAAAAAAACAAAACAACCAAACAAGCAAAAAACCGAACTGTGATCAATCACCAGTGACAAATAAATGTATTTTAATAAATAAATAAATTTGGCGGCACCATGGACAGAGCCCGTCGAGCCAACCGGCCGAGCCCGGCCCGGCCGCGGGGAGGCGAGGACGGCGGGGAAGGGACCGGGGAAGGGACCGGAGCGGGAACCGGCCACAGCCGCCCCCGGACCAAGCCGTGCCCACGGGAAACGGGTCTCGGACACTCCGGCGCTGGGCGCGGCTGGAAGCCGGGAGGGGCCAGCGAATTGGGCGGTTCCCTTGGCACCGCTTCTCGCCTTTTATTTTTATGGCGATTTCTGGTTTAGGTCAGACTCAAGTCTGTTGATTCAGGGCATCCTTCAGAACACCTGCCTCGGAGCGGTTACCTCGCTGTTATTAGGCGAGCAAAAGCCATGAAGTTCAGTTGCAATAAAATGATAATAAAAAAATAGTTTATTGCATGGTGTGTAAACCTAAAATTTTAAATTAATCAGAAGAAAATCTCATAGGCAACTTCAAAGAGTTTTGTTAAGCATAACTGTGTCCTGCTATTTACAATGTAAAAGCTTTTCTAAACACATTTTAGTTCTGGCCAAACTGTTCTTTCAGCAAGTTGATCTCATCAAAGGAGAAATTACGACCCCCTCATGTATTTTCACTTGGACAAGATAGTATTTCATACAGGAGCTTCCCATTACCGATTACATAGACTTTTCCTTAAGAAGTGTAATTGCCATTAACACCTATTTTTCCTAAATAATATGATGCTAAAGGAAAAGCTGAAGTGGATCACACTGACAAGGTAGCTCAAATAATTTTTGAGAAAGTTTCAAAAGTAGAGTTAGTATCTTTAAGTATCTCAGCAGGATCCAGGTGCTAGCACTGTTAGTCAAACCAATATAGTATAATAAAATCTGAAACTAAACTCAGAGGTAGAAGTGAAAATATATAAATCTAGTTAAACTACTCAATGTTGTCTGTTTATAAAATAAAGTGTTTCTTGCTCCAACTAGAGAATTTTCTCATCAATATTCTCTCCAAAGGATAAAATTCAAGTAACCTCACCAAGAAACCAGTGATCTTAAAAATAAACTAACCAAAATGCAAAAGTATATAGAATTATCAGAACGAGTTGCCTTTCTCTTGCCATAAAGATTTGCAGGAAATTCAAACTGTGATTGATGTGTAAATGGGTCATAAATGGGGGAGACATGGCATTGGTCAGATTACCTCTTCTTTTCAAATAAACACCTTGGCTTTATGTTGTGCATTTAAATTTCTAAATGTTTCTGTTTTTAAAAACCAAGAGGATGCATCAAAATTTATGTTTTCATTAAAAAAAATAAAGCATTCTTAACCTTGATAATCTGTTAAGGAATTATTTGAACAAATTCAAGGTCTGCCAAAGGGAGACATCAAACTGTTTGTTCCCAATGTTTGCTGCAGACTGGGAAGTCTTATTCAATCTCACATGCTAATCCTCTGCCTAGGCCCTGCATGTGCACCACCAGCTACCAGGAATCCCAGTGTCAGGTCCTTATATCTTCTCCACCAACCTTGACAAGGTGTGCAAGTATAATAAACATGACTTCAAAATCGATATCACTTCAGTATATAAAGAGGCTGAATTCTCCTCCCCTGCTTCTACCTGATTGCCACAGAAACAATGGAAAACCTCTGAACTCTCAGCAGCTTTAAAAAAATAGCTTTAGATTATTAACTTTCACTTTTCTTACTTGTATTTTGAGGAAAAGCTTCTCTTACCGCCTTTTACAAAGAATGTTTGAAATTGCAACTGCAGAACCTCAACAAACCATGTTTGGGGTTTTTTTGAGCCCCTATTTTCACTTAGGGCAAAACAATGCTTCTCCATCTTTGGTTTCCTTGTTTTCCAAGTAAGGGACAAAGAGCAAAGTATTCTTTCAAGATATCCTTTCCCCCACAGGTGGGAATACTAGTGGAAAAGCTATAAAACACTTTTTAAGTTCTTATTTAACCAAGCAGGTGCATGGCAGTACTAGGAACTTCCTAGACTTCTGTCAGTCCCTGCTTAAATCCCAGGGAACCTTGCCCCAGCCCTGGAGCAGCCCAAACTGCAGACCAAGGTTAGGAAACCACCATTAAAAAAACAGCACAGAGTCCTCACACCTCTAAATCTCAAGGGAGCCCCGATGAGAAGACGGTTTATTGCAACAATACCTGGAAGCCTTTGGAAGATTAGGTAATGAAATTAACTAAACAGCATCTTCCGTCAAAACTCTTTTCTTTTCCTGCATCACTCCTGCAGCCTCAGCTTTGAGCCCTGGTCACTTTGGCTCCCCAGGAGTGTCAGGGATGGAGGCAACAGCCAAGCAAAGTGACTTGCTAACCCCAAAGTTACAGCCAGCAACACTTCTGAGCTTCCAACATCTTCCTCAACAGGCAAGCCCTAGGAACCAAATAGTAGTTCACAGTCCTTCTGTCCCAGTTTCCACCCTCACAGCACCAGAGTGAAGCTTTCCAAGCCTCTTTAAACAAAAAGATCTCAGAATAGCTAACACAGAGAGGAGCTGCAGGGTTTTTCTAGCCAAGTAACAGAATTTTAATTACTTCATCCAGAAGTCTTCTCATGACCAGAAAAGAACCACATAAAATTTTGCCCTGAGAGTATTTTCACAAAGTATTCTGGTCAGCAGCACAACAGATCAACCCAAGTTTAACTGTATTTATCACAACTTCACCACAAACATTATGCCATCAACATCAGAAAAATAGTAGATAGTCTTCCTACCTTAGAGATGAACGAGGCTGGTGGGTACTGTGCATCCTGCACGTGAAACTGGGCCTTATCATCTCACTTGTCCTGAAAAACCACCTCAGACCCCCACTCTCCCATGAATAAGGGAGCTTCCCAAAGGAGCAACTTATGTAAGCCTGGTTTTGGCTGCCCCACCTCCAAGTACTCATCAAGCTTAACGAGGACCAACCTGTGGGCCAGGAGAATAAGTGCTCCCAGAAGCTTGCACCCAGTTGCCATCCTTCCCCAGGTGTCACTCATTTTCACTCTGCAAGAGCAACTTGCACCCCTCCCTCACTCTCAACCCACCCTTAGTAACAAGCAACAGCTGGGGCAAGGCTTCCCCAGGTGTTGGGAAAGGATCACCCAACTAAGGGGTACAGTGAGTCATCTCTCTGCTAGTGCAAAGATGTTTTGGACAAAGTATTGCAACTGAAATTCCTTTTTGAAGCAACTGGAAGAAAGCTTGTGGTGTGACAAGAAGGTGGCACGCAGCCTGCTGCTGTCTTTGTCTCTGGGCTCCTCTTGTCCACAGCGAGTCATTTAATGTTGCTGGACCTCAGGTCCTTTTCCACAGATGGGATAATACCTCCCCAGGACACTGACAAGTAGTTTAGACACCTAGAACTGTGTAAATAGCCCCTGTATGAACTTTAGTCAGGCTCTGAACTGTACTGTTTCTATAGTGTTGAGTACATAGTCATGACAATCACCCTATAGATCTTCACAGCTTGTTGAGAGCATTTTGAGGGACCTTCATAAGACACTGGCCCTTAGTTCAACATTCATGGTCATGTGAGAAAAAACAAAACAAAACAAAACAACTATGGATAAATACAAAGAGAAGACTGAAGTGATACTCTTGCCCACAGTAAGTGAAATCCAAAGGAAACAAGCTGTACAGAAGCAGTCGCCCCCCCCTTTCTATTGTTTTGTTTTGGGTTTGTTTTTTTGAATGGACTGAAAAATATCCCAGTGCCCACTCTGACAAGGACACCAACATCTCCTGGCTCCCAGCTTTGTTCCAGCCAGCCCTGTGAACAGCCTAATCCCACTCCAGTGGAAACCATCCAAAAGTCTTCTCTCGGCCTCATCACCAGCAGTAACTCTTCCTGAAAAGCACTTTGAGTAAAGGACTAGCTTTTGGGTTTTTTTGGTTTTTTTTGCTTCTTTTTATTATTATTTTTTTTTAATAAATAATGAACCACCTCCACTCTTTTAAACAGGCACGTTAGAGAAGGGATTTTGCGGAAGACATTATTGCCCCTGGCTCTCGCAGGAGCTGAGGGATTTGATAGATAAATAAATAAAGCCGGGCTCCTCACACTGCTTCCAGCGACAAGCAGGCTGAGGGGGAGCCAGTGCCCGCCGCCTGCTGGGGGGGGTTTCGGGAGGCCGGGCGTAGCTGTGGGTCACGGATACCGCCCTGGAGCCGGGACAGGGTAAAAATATTCAGCCTCGGGAAGGATAAAAATATTTACTGTAGATAAGAGAGGTGCAGGCGGGGACTGAAGGCATGACGACGGCTGCGGCAGCTCTGGGGGAGCGATTAGGGGGGCTCACTCCTTCCTGGGTCCTCCCGGGAGAGTTTTTTGGGATTTATGGAGAGCAGATTATGTCGATAAACAGTCTCAGGCTTATTTGAAAGTGTTACCTGAACCAGAAAACTTTACACCTGGGAGTAGGGCGCAGAATAACCGAGGGCTTCATAAGTGCGTCTATGTCTCTGCTCAGCAGAGCCCTGGGGGAAGGAAGCAGAAGAAGGAAATAAAAGTTCAGAAACACGCAGAGTCAAACACTTCTCCCAGCCCGGGGCTGCAGCTCCGACAGCTCAGCTGTATCGTTGTCGGGACTCAGTCACCATTAAGAAGGTTTTGCACAAACAGACCGTTTGTGATGCGCTGCTTGCTGCCCATCCCATGCACCTTTTGCTTCTGCCCCAAATAAATCTGTGTTGCTGAGCAATTAATGGGAATAATATGAATGAGACCCCACGAATAGAGGTCATGAAACATAAAAACATTAACGAGTGGTTGGCGAGGGAATGATACGCACTGACCCGGTGGGATCGAGAGATTTGCTTGTCCCAAGCAGATCTTCTGAACACGAATCTGTCAAGTTGAAGAGGGGGTTACGGTGCCGGTGGGCCGCGTGTCTGATTTCAGCGAGTCACGTACCATTAAAGAAGCATTTTTACCAGATTGCGGTGAGGCGACGAGGCATTACAAGCTGCTCGCTCGGGGGGAAAACCCTCGACGGCAGCGCTTGGGGAAAGGGTTAACCCGCCGGCCGCCCTGCCTATGAAATGACGGTAAATTACCCGGCGCGTTCTCCCGGGGAAGAAATTAGACTTCAAAAGGGCTGGAACCCTCCTGAATATATATCAAGCAGATGGGCTGATGCGCTGTCTCGCTGATGTGCAGTTGATTAACCGCCCCATAAAAGTGCAGCAGCCCCGCTCGCCCTCGGCTCTCCCGGGCACCCCGACAGCGGCACCGCGCCTCTCTGGGGCTGCTGCCTCTATATAGAGCCAGGGAAAGGGACAAAGAGGGTGTCTGCCACAAGGGACCGAGAAGGGAGAGAATAAGGGAGGAGAGGGGAAATAACGAGAAGCAAGAGCCGGGGGAAGGAGAGCAAGAAAAAGAGAAAGCGGGGAAAGAAACTGGGGTGAAATACTAAAAGATGTATCTTCATAAACGGAAGGTATTAGCTCTCCCACTCCCAAATCTCTCTTTTCCTGGCAGGGCTATAGAGATCCCCTCCCAAAACAAGCTCCCATGGCAGGTCCCGGTTACCCGCCGCGCTGAAGAGGGTGCGGCAGAGTCGGCAACCCCCACCCCAGGAGCATCCCGGGTTAAATCGAGCTGGGGAACAAAAGCTACGGCAGAAGAGACGGGGACAGGGCAGAATCGGTCTCCCCCGGCGACACCCGGGGGTCGGCAGGGGTGTCGCACCCATCCCTATAGCATCTCGGTAAAAACTCCGACCTCCCGGTCCTTACTGGGAGGGGGTAAAGCACACGCCAGAAAGCCACCCATTGTAGCTTTTAAATGCCTCGCTGCTCAAACCGCCTTTGACATGCCTTGGCTGGGCTCCCAAAGGCGTCCTGTGCCATTCGATAGCGCTTCAGAAGAGTCCTCTGTCTTCCCCGCTCCGGGGCAACCTGGAAATGGTTAGCGCCGAAAGAGGACGGGAAGTCACCGCGCAGGGACAACGCTCCCAGCAAACCCCCCAGACGGTGCACCAGCAGCACTCCAAAAAGAACTGCGACAGAGTCAGCCTGAAGTTAAACGGCGGGATGGCGGCCGGGCAGTTTATGGGTTTCCTAGGCCAAATCCCAGCTCCGGGAGGGCTGCAGGCTGCTCGCCCCGAGTCCTGGACTCGGTGGACACCTAGACCCGGGCAAAGACCATCGCAGCGCTGTAGGGACTTGGCCAGGGCCGGACAACTGCCTGGACGCTGCGGGGCCGGGCTGTCGTGCGGAGAGGCTTCTCCGCATACAAGGCTAGCAGGGTCCCCTCCTCACCCACGCACAAGACGCCCCCTCGTCCCTCTCCCCACCTTTGTCTCCCGGCCAGGTACATCCCTGGTAAAATGGAGGGCGAGTAACCCAAGCCGGGATCTGCCCCACTCGGGGCCAGGGCTGTGAGATGGTGCGGGGCCGGGACGCTTTTCCCTGCTCCTGCACGGTAAGAAGCAGGTGGGGGTGCGTCTCCATCCCTACTGCAAGGTCTCGGGACCCTGCGAGCGTGTGCACGCGTGTGCGCGCTCGTGCGTGCCGATCTCCCCATGAGCTCGCCCGTCCCTCGGTGGGCGCCTGCCTCTCTGCGCTGTCGGAGCAGACACGCTGGCCCGTTCCTGCGTATCCTTTTCTCCTCCTTTGTCTCCCTTTCTTTGGCTTTGACTCTTTCAGGTGCCCCGGCGGTGCCCTCGCGTGCTGCTGGTTGCTGGGAGGTGGCGTGGCTGCCACTGCGCTGCTGTTGTGAGAGGGGAGGGAGGGAAAGGGGGCTTGAATGCTGGCTGTTGTGCTCGGCTGGGGTGGGGGGCCGCCGAGGAGGAGGAGGCCGATGATGATGATGATGGAGGGGAGGGGGTGACGATGGAGATCACCGCGGGCGCGCAGCTCCCTGGGGAGTCGCCTGAAAGGCCGCTGCGCTCACCAGCTGACAACGCGTGCTCCGCTCCAGACACGGCGCACCGCGGTCGGGAGCGAGGCCAATCTCCCTCCCTCTTCGTCTCTCAACCCCCCTGTTCCCCCCCACATTGTCCGCCCCATCGCATTGTCCGCCCCGCTCTAATTAAGAAACACTGGCCCCACGGCCAGCTCCCCCCACTCCCCCGTGGTCCCTGCGCTTTTCTGGTCTCCCCTTGCCGGGTTTAACCCTTTCTCCCCATTCCCTCCCTCCCCGAGGCCAGAGGTTGAGCAAACAGCAGCCGGAGAGCTGCAAGGCAGCGATGCGCCCCGGCCGCCGCTTTGCACACTCTACCCCCACCTCGCTACTGCCGCGCCTCGTCCCGCTCTGGTCACCCCGAAATCCCTGCGCTAAACTCCGCGGCCGAAACTCCAGAGCCCCGCACGGCAGCCAGCGGCTGCGGCTTCTCCGGAGACCCGGGCTCAAAAAGCAAGGGAGCCGCCGTGCCCTTCGCACAAAGCCGACCATCTCCCCTAGTTAGCCCCCCCGGCGGTCGTTTTGCACACCCCGGAGGATATTTAGCTTTCAGCCAAAATTTAACGCTCGGATAGTGCTCTTCTGACTCGCCCTTTTCAAATAAAAGCCCATTTAAGACGATAAAACCCCACGAAGCAAACCGGACGAAACTGCTTCCACGGGCCGGTGCACGTCCCCGCCCTTGTTAAAAAACTTTGCTCTAGTCTGTACAAAACAAACACTGTCGCGAGCTCAATAAAGCGATTTATCCATCTTCATTACTTAAAGAAATGTTGTCTCTTTGTTTGTTTGGGAGATATTAAGCATGCTTAGCTTGCAACACATAGTTGATTCCTTTGCTAGTATCTTGGATACTTGGATCTGACTTTGGAAGGTAGGAGCTAATTGCTAATAATGGAGAGAAAGGAGCCAGCCAGCATAGCGGGAGTGGCCTGGCATATGGGGAATGAGCAGTCTGAAATACTCAATATTCAAGTTTCCAAAATATTAATGAGATTATAGCAACCTGCAGCTATATGTTACAGCTTGTTAACGGAGTGTAAGAGAGGGGGGCTGCTAAGCGGTTGTTATGCAAACTCTATGGCTGAACCTTAAAAGGGAAATGCGACTGGGTGTCTCTTTCAAAGAAGTGCTAAAAAAAAAAAAAAAAAAAAAAAAAGAGTAGAAGAAAAAATCCCCTCGGACAGCGAGTGCTGCGCTGTAGCGGTGCGCTCAGCCGTCGGGGGAAGGGAACCCGTCCCAGGGAGGATATTGATCCGCGCTTTTCATCCCCTCCGCGTGTCCGCAGCCGCAGAGTCAGCGCCCGGGACGGCGGGGCCGAGCAACGCCCCGCGCACCTCTCAACCCACGGCCGGGCAAGCTCGGGACCCTCTTCGCAGCGCGCTGCACCGTGTCACGGCAGCGGCCGCTTCACCCGCGCTGGGCACACACCCCGTAAACAAACCAGCAAATCAACAACCCCACCAGCTCCTACAACCCCCGCCAAAACGGAGATATTTTACTCCGCTGCATCACTCCCGTGCTGGCATCTCAGGTGTAGTCCCTAAGAAACGAGATCGGCTCCCGGAGCCTAAAAACAAATGCTGTAATCCAAAGATAACCTACCCTGAAAAGCCGTCGTATTTTAGGAAGGGAAACGACCCTACCGATGAACTTTTCACCCTGTGGGACCATACCCCGCCTCGGCAGGTACGCGGCGGCAGCCCGAGGTTACCGGGCGGGCAGGTGCCCTGTCTCTGAAGGGGAAACCGACACGCTGCCGGGCTCCGCAGCCGCCGCTCGCTCCCGGCGGCACCTGATTAAATGATTGCCCCCTACACCCACGGAGATCCACCTGCTGAACCCACCAGGACCCCGGCCGGCACCGCACAGCTCAGATTTAACCCCACTGCGTCCCTGGGGTTTAATCCCAGCCCAAGGGCCGCGTCCTGCTCCCGCCAGCTCCTCGCCCTTTCGGCGCGGCTTATGCTTCCTCCGGGCGAGACCGTCGAGGGCGCATGGGGAGACGCGCTCGTGTCCCTGCCCGGAGCAGACGAGAAGGGAACGTGACTCGAGCAGCTCCCGAGCAGCGCCAAGCCCCTCACCCTGCACTTGTTGCAATTAACTCGGTTAAGCTGGGAACGACGGGAGGGAGGTGGGGCCCGATCCTGCCAGTGCAGGCTCAGACCCCTCCCCGACCCCAGGGTAGGTGGGGGCTAAGACGTTATCTGCCGGTTCCCGGGGGGTGTCCCGCTCGCCCTCCGCCGCCGGGTTAAATACTCTGGTGCGAAGCGTGCGAGGAGAAAAACTAAACCCGACGCGCTTTCAGGATTGTTTGTTTGTTGGTTTGTTTTTGTTTTGTTTTGTTTTCCAAGTTTATTTGATTTAAAAAAAAAACAACCAAAAAAAACCAAAACAAAACCTTAAAATACATGAAACAATGGCAGCTGGCTTTGTTAAAATTAAAATAAAATAAACGATTCTCGTGATAGAAAAGGTGGTTAAAAAAAAAAAAAGAAAGAAAAAAAGAAGAAATAGTACCAAACACTGCATAATAAATATATTTCCTACTGCCACAAAAGCAAAATAAACCGACATAAATGTTTGACACGACAAAACTGTTTTCGTTTTGAAGAGAGCTCTAGGATTGAGTGGCTTAATTAAATATTGGTCTCCAATTGGCAGTTAGTAGCTTTCCTCTTGAAACCGTATCTCCAGCCACTGATAAAGTGCTTGCGCCACGTTTCCGCCCCCCCCACCCCCCTTTCGCTAACGAAAATCCACCTTTCCCCCGCTATTTACAGGACAAGATGGAGCGTTATTCACTTTTGTGTGTGTGTGTTTTTCCACAGTCACAGGATAGGTGTCTTTCCAACAGGGCAGGATAGGTGTCCTGGAAGACGCAGGTGCGACCGCGGGTGGGGAGGTGGCAGCGGCGGCAGCGGGGCCGGACCGTCTCCTCGAGCATCACCTGCTCGCCGCGGCGCAAGCCGGGCTGCCCGGTGGCTTGTTGGCAGGAGGGAACGGCAACAACTAATAGGCAACAGAAACTTTACAAGTGGTAGCTAAAAATAAAAATAAAAAACCAACAAAACCAACAAAACAAATCCCACCAAAACCAACAACAACAAAAAAAACCAACCCACCCACCAACCGACCCTGACAGTCACTAGGCGGGTACAGTCACTTGCTAACAGCCCTGGACGAACCACACGGGTGGGAGAAGAAGGGGCGGATTTCAAAGCGAGAGAGGGGAGCCGATGCCATCCGAGACGGCACCGCGGCCGGCTGCTCACCCCGCGGCGGAGTCCGTGCTCCGAGGAGAGGCCGCGGCCCCGGGGTGACCCGGGGGAGGCGGTGGGGATGACGCCCCCGCCCTAGCTGGCCTCGTCCGAGTCGCTGTAGTGTGAGCGGGGCGAGAACTCCCCGTCGCTCCTGTGGGACCGAGGTGACGTTTTACTCCTCTCCTGCGGCGGCTGCCCGGGCTGCGGCATGAGGAGGGCGGGGGAAGGGGCTCTCTGTCCCATCAGGGCGCCCTCCGCAAAGGAGGGGAAGTGTAGAGGGTCGAGCTGCACAGAGTAGCTTCCCGCGGCCGGCGGCGGGGGGAAGCGAGTCCTGCCGTGCACGGGCGGCGAGGCTCTCGGCGGCCCCGGCTGCGGAGCCGGCGGTCCCGGCGGCGGCCCGACCCCGGCCGCGCAGGGCGGCTCGAAGGGGGCCCCGCGATGCTCAGCCTTGCCGGGGGCGTCGGGGGGCGCGGCGGGGCTGTGGAGCAGCTCGGCCAGGGCGCTGATGTAGATCTGCGCCATTTGCAGCGTCTCGTACTTGGAGAGCTTCTTGTCGTTGTTGAAAGAGGGGATGACATTGCGCAGCTGGTCGAAGGCGTGGTTCAGCCCGTGCATCCGCCGCCGCTCCCGCGCGTTGGCCGCCAGCCGCCGCTGCTTCTGCACGCCGCTCACCTGAGCCCGCAGGCCGGGACCGCCGCCCAGCGGCCGCCCGCCGGCCGCCGCCGCCGTGCCCCGCGCCCCGCCGGGGCTG
>JAOEGS010020589.1:11765-21925 GCA_025447755.1 Corythornis vintsioides
GGTCTCACCAGTGCAGAGTAGAGGGGGAGGAGAACCTCTCTTGACCTGCTGGCCACACTTCTCCTAATGCATCCCAGAATGCCACTGGCCTTTTTGGATGCAAGGGCGCATTTGACTTTTGAAGGTCAGGAAGAGACTGGCCATAGCCCTTGCAAAGAAAGGCGAATTTATCTCAATATAAGGGAGAACAGAGAGTGGCCTTTATCTCAGGTAAATGGTTGTATTAGCTGGGTGGATTGTCTGGTTGTGTAGATGTTTTTCCCTGAGGTACTCAGAAGACTGCAAATGTCTAAGTGAGACAGACTAGAGTATGGTATCCATATGGCTCAGTCCAACACAGAATTTTAGAACTGAACATTGAACAAAATGAACTTTCAAAAGAGCAATAGGATTGAGCTCACTTCACCCACATATTCCTTCCAAGGACGTGGTGATATCCACCATCATGTCAGTGAACATCTACAGACCAGTAATAGGAATCTCATATCTATTACAATCAATCTCGTATCTATTACAATCAATTACAATTGTATATTGCAATTGCTAATTTGTGTTTGTATTGTGATTTCAGTACCTTGCTATATCATCCTGCTTGTGAAAAATTCACTGTAACATCAAATATCTTACAGTAAATTTGGTACTAAATATTAAGTGTTTCTTATGTGGAACATCAGAAAGAACTTGGTTAGAGAATACTGGACTCTGGAACAAGGAACAGAGAATTGAGTTTTTTAGTACTGGTACTTAAATTGCTTTTAAAGGTAAAAAGACTGACTTGAGTTCTGCTGTAGGGTTAGGCATCAGAGCTTAAAGCAGACAGAAATTTCCTGTATAAGATGTAAACCTTAAAAGTTCGGCCAGATGTTTAAATCCAGTCCAAAGACTCTTTACTGGATACACTTTGACAACATATTCAAACACCTTAACAATGCAACATTAAATATATCATTGATTTCTGTATGTTTTGATAATAACAACCATATGGATTGGCCTCCACAGAATGAGAGTAACATTTCTCCCTCTTCTGACCTCCCAAGGAGATCTTATCATGCAAGTCTGTTAGCATGCACATTTTTTTAAAATATTCATATATGAATGATGCTTGGATGTCTGTTTCTTGTAACATCTGTTATGTTTCTGACTGTAATTGTATCACTTATTATGCTGAACTCAAAAATGGATCAATATCAGCCCCTAAAAAAGTATTAACAGGATGACGTAATGCTAGATAGTCCTATGCTTTTAAAAACACCTCCTTACTGACACCTCTAACAGTGGCCACAGAAGTTGATTCTCCATGAACCACCAGGGCATTTTTACTTCACTGCAGATATAATGCTTTCTTGCAATATTACTCTACCAGATCCAGTTCATAATGAGGTTAAATATTTTGTTTCCTAAGGGGACAGAGCAAGTGCTCTTTTTTTTTTTCCAAAAGAAATCAAAAACACATGATGAGCCAATTAATGACTTTAAATAAATGCGTAAGAGTTGTTATAAGACTTACTGTGCCATCTAATAATTCAGCCATAGTGTTACTGATATTATAAGGTGTTAAGCAAAGCCAAACACCATGCTAGTTCCTGATACCACATTTATATCTGAAAATAGTATTTATGTAGGATAATTTAATCTCCATATCGTAATTCCAGACGTAGCAGTTATAATTAATGTGATTATATATATTAATCTCTTTCCCTTCACATATTTAAAAGAGTGAAACAATTCATTAAAACAGATTGCATAGACAAAAAGAAAATTATAGTTCCCAATCTGTTTTTGTACAAAGGAAACTTCTGTAACAAAGTACATATAAACAGTTATTGTACTGCTTTCCAAGTGGGTAAGTCAAAGAAATAAATGTTTTCACAAATGTCATTAGTCTAATAGTTTGCGCAAACTGTTAGAAGTTTACTCCAAAACTCAATACTATTCTTTGAACAGTTTTTGCTTACAAAATTAAACTCAGATTCTCAGGCAGAAAATATTTGGGCCATTTGCAGAATGGGCTGTTGCCAGTATTTGCTGATTTAACCCAGCAGATGTGAAAAGCCATAGACACTAATACAGTATAATTTGCTTTTGCCAATCTCAACAATGATTTTGCTGCTTGGGGTTATGTTCCACTGATGTCTTCTGGCTTTCTACAGCAGCGTTCTCTGCTATGAAGAGCACAGCAGCATCTGTTATTTTTTCAGGTAGTTGAGCATAAGCTCAGGCCTGGGAGGCATTATCTATAGTTTAAAATGTCCTGGAGGAAATAATAATAATAATTTCTAAAAGTCAGTCTGGGAGAAAGACTGGTAGCTTCACAATTTTATTGTTCCTGCAGTATATCAGTAAACTCAATTTCAAAAATTCTTTCATTTTTTTCAGTCATGAAAGATAGAGATTTCATAGCAAAATATTAATTTCTTTTTTGTTCTGCACAATAATTTTCTCTGTGGTACTGTATAGCAACAGTACTATAAAGTATGTATAAATTTTTGGTTAGAGAGTCTAACTGTTGAGTTATCAATGCCTCAGTTCTCATAAAAATTGTATGTAAAGATATCCATTCTGAATCAGAGCTTTAAAGGCTAACCCTAAGAACTCCTGGATTAAATCATGTTTAGCTCGCAAAGGAAACTAATGGGGTACTTTAATAAAAAAGGTATTATATTGAAAAGTTGAAACCTATTAGTTGTAGGAGATCTCAAAATGTTTTGAAAGTCAGAAAAAAATCAGAGGTGAAAAAAAATTTGACAATTTGACAGAATTGAAAGATATTTTGGTACTGTGATACTTGTGATTTTTCTTGAGCATATCATTAGTTTCATAATTAAATTCATGTTTGCTTTGTGATTGAACTATGTTTTGCAATAGCTATACTGCTAAATGAATTTGTACTTTCACTGTGATTTAAATGCATTGCTGTATCATTCTCCTAAACTGAAATCCCATGGAACTTCAACTAATTTCAAATAAGATCTTTTTTTTATTTTTTTTTTTTGTTATTCATTAAACTATCCACACATGGAATATATAAAAGAATCTGTTCAAAGTGCATTAACTAGAATAGTCATCAGGATATTCCCATTAAAGCAGCAATTACTACTTCGGCAAACACATGCTTTTTGATTTGGTGTTAGTCAGAAATAAGAAAATTTGCAGAGAAAACTCACACTGTGTTTATGTCAGGCAGTGATAAGACTGGCTGCAGACAGGAACACTACTATTTAAATAAGAGAGAGAATTAGTATAAATACTGGAAGGTCTGGAAAATCTCACCAGTAACTTTGAAAAGCAGGAAAACCATAACCAGGGCATCAGAACAAAACACTTGTCCAACTGATATTTAAAATGAATTTTAAAAATTGAAAGGTTCTGACAAGTAAAAGAAAGGAGAGAAAAGCGGGGCTTTGCAGTTTGCTGGTTATTTACTTGTGAGTAGCAATGCAGAAGACAGGAGAAATTAACATTTAGCCTGACAGAACAAGAAAAAGAAACAGTTACAACAGATAAAATGATGCATAAGAAATGTACACAGAGAATCAAAGTAAGTTCTTAGACTCAAAGTTGAAGCTTCAAATCATATGTGATATCCATACACATACAGAACATTTACTTTGTCTACTGAAATAAATCTCATTCCAGTGATGGTCACCACATATACCAAGGACAATGATTTATCAAGACATATCTGTTTTGATACTTTTTCAGGCTGATGATTCAGGTGACTCATGAGAAGAAAGTATTACAGAATTGTTTAGTCCTATAGTAAATACCCAATGAGCAAAAACAATGGGCCTGAACCAGTTGCAACCCACATGTTCTTTCCCAGATACTTGAAACATCCTGCATTGTGACAGTGAGCATGTTATTAAGCACCAGTAATGAAATTCACATTAGTATTATGACTGAAGTATATACTCTACTTGCTATACTCTCCTAAATGTAGTTTATACTTGTATTGTGATTGACAGTATATCACCATGTAATCAACTGACTTCAAACATATTTTCTATTAGGCATTGCATATTCCTTATGTGGAATATTTAAAAGGACCCGGACAGAATGCACTGGACCAAAACTTTTTCCTCTAACTAATGGTAAAGTAACTAAAATGTGTATGATTCACATTGCTATGTCACTGATGAGAAAACTTTGAGAAAGCTCTGAGGACTCATTATGTAGTCTGTAAAACAAGTTTTATGGTATTACAGTATTGACTTTTTTTTTAATTATCATTTTTATTTGCTTTCTAATTATTGTAACAAAATCATTCTCTATGTCAAACAGTGGACCATAAAAGTATCCGATATATAATGGGTAAAAAATATTCTTCCATCCACTGAATTCCCTAAACAGTTGCACAGCATTTGTGTGAATATGGAATAAAAAATGGATCCCTAATAGTTAAGGCTCAAATTACAAAAGGTGTCTATTAATTCTGCCTAACTAAGCTGAAGAACAAGCAATAAATTCTTACTGGCACTAATAAACATGAACTACCTAGTGACTCCAGAACCACAGATACTTATGCCCAAAAATCAAGCTCAAAGATTATCCCACTAGTCAAGCAACTGTATTTTAAATGCAGACAAGAGGTCACAGAAAGAGATATGTCCCTTCATCTGTAAGAACTGCCAACATGAAATCTGTATAGCATACTTGTTATTATTTCCACTTCTATATATATATATACATCTAGTAATTCCAGTAATTTAACCTTTCTTTACACTGTGTAAGTTTGAACAGTCAGCCCTGTAATTTAGCTCAAAGAGGTATCCCATCAAAATCGAAACAGGAACAAAAGAAAACCTACTGGAATTTACTTTATTCCTTGTCAGCAAAACACACAGCTGTCAGTGCAAAACTGTTACAAGAACTGACAGACCATAAGATGAAGGCTGGCAGATATCTGCTGTCTTCAAAGCTTTAATTCACAGCTCTTTAAAAGGTTTTATTATGAGATGCTTTCTCCATTCCATTCCACTATGTAATTTTTAAAGATTTTTAATGAATAATTTTTAAAATTTCCATTATCATTCAATTTTCTTGTGGTCACTGCTTACAAGCTTGAAGATTTGAGCAATAGCTAAAATTAGATTGGAATTTTTAGTAACTGCTGTTGCCATGCACACACATAATTACTGATTTACTAATGAAACACCATAGTTTGCCATCTAGTTTCAAAAATTTACTGAAGCTCATTTAAAATATTCATCTCCAAATGTAGAGTATGTATTTCAATTTATTTTATATAATTAAGGATTACTTAAACCTGAAGGTCCGATCATGTATATCTTTATCCCAGTATTTGGTACATACAATGTCAACAATGTGTGTATCATAAAGGACACAATGAAATGCATACAGTTCTATACATAAAAGAAAGACAAAACCATTACTTTATTTAATTCTTCCTCTTTACTTAAGAAGAATATCTGGTGAATCTCTGGAAACTTAAGGGATAATGCTTGAAGAACAGCAATGGAATGTTCCCTACCTTTTTGTCAATTACCCACTGGAACTAAACATGAATGATGCTATTAATGTATGAGTAATAACATAGTAGGCTTTTTCTCCCCATTTTTCTTTCTGCCTCCTAAGATTTTTCCAAGCTAGTACACAATCTAATTCTTACTACTTTCTATATCACTCTTGCCCAATCTACTTGTCAGTATGAGCATTTGTACAAAAGCTGAAAACTTTATCCCAATCTTCAGGCATCTCTTCCCTATTAATTAAAAGGGTCACTGAGATACGACAGAATTATTTGGTGGTCCTCCTTATTCTGGAAATTAAAATGTGTTTTCATTAACCATACTGCTAAATACTATACAGTCAAATAATATCCAGGTATTATGCTGTTAAGAATATTTTAGAAACAGTATAGAGCAGACTCACAAACATAATCTCATTTTATGCTAATCTGGCGAAAAAATGCAGTAACAAGTGAGGAAAAAGTATTTTATTATTATTTTATATCTCAGCACAAATCTCACCTATGTAAATATACCATTCCAGGATAAGTGCCTCTGGAAAAAAAGCAAAAGTGAAATTTTGAGGAAGTACATCACTTGAAAGCTTACAGTTAAGATAGTGATGAAATTCTGCATTGAACCAAGGCCTTGGGTAGTTACGTATCCTTACAAATTTGAGTATGGCTGGTGTAAAATAGAAAGATTCAGAGGTCCAAATTCACATAATAAATAAATGCCTGAATTGGAACTATAAATTAATAGCTTCAGTCTACAGTGCCTGTACAGATAACTATAACATACAATCCATAAGCACTCCAACAACAGTTGCACTCAAACTCCCTCAAGAATCAATTTCTTAATTATTCTGTACATTTTTAAACATATTTATTACACATACATATCTCAGTTGAGAAAAAGCATTTAGTAAAACCACACTGGCATAAAAATCAAGTCATTTCAAATACTGATGGTTTGCAAAGCAGCTTCAGATTCTGACGAAAACAATGATAACTCTATGAGCTAGATTTTTTTTTATTATTAAAAAAAATACTACTATGATATCTTGGAACTAGAATAATTTATTAGCCAAGCTTCTATAAAAATACCTGAGGGAACTAATCCTTGTTAAACACAAGAAGTACATTGTTTGTGTTTCTCTTTGGATAACAAATATAGAAACAAAAACTCAACTCCAAAAGATAACCCTAAAGAAAATACATCTGTCTGCTTGGCAAATGTCTTATCCAGTTTGACTACCAACTCCATAGCTACCCTTGAGAAGGTTATTGAGAGTCTGTACTAGATGCAGCAGTAAATCCATTATAATTTTCACACACTTGATAATGTAATATATACACAATATATAAAATGTATACAATGGGTACATGAAGGGAGAGTAGCAATCATTTACCTTAACTTCACTAAGGCTTTTGATACTTTGTCCCATAACAACCTTGTGGAAAAAACTCAAAAGAGTGGCATAGGAAATTGGTATTAATGCCTATGAATACCTGAAGGATGGGTGTCAAATGGAAGAAGCCAATCTCTATTCTGCAGCGCCCAACAATAGGACAAGGAACAATGGGTATAAACTGGAGCATAGAAGGTTCCATCTCAACATGCAAATGAACTTCTTTACCATGAGGGTGATGGAGCCTGGAACAGGCTGCTCAGAGATGTGGAGTCTCCTTCTCTAGAGACTTTCAAAACCCACCTGGATGCGTTCCTTGTGACATGTCCTGCCTGGGTGATATTGCTTTGGCAGGAGTGATGGACTCAATGATCTCTAGAAGTCCCTTCCATCCCTAACATTCTATGATTCTATGATCTCTTCCCGTTCTAAATGATGAGTTATGAACAATGCAAATTCTGTACTTGTTTGACTTAACACTCTTATGAGAGCAAAGTATTTTTAAGGAAGTAAAACTTCACTCATGAAACAGATCAATACAGTATTGGAGTGAAAGAAATACTGCAAATTACAATCCTATGTGGCAAAAAATAAACATGCCTCTATCAATTAGTTAGCAAATTATTCTCTACCTTCTAAGTGACATCAGAAAAAAACAGCAGTTCTTTCTGATATGAGTAAAAATCTTCAAGCAGAATCTGGGCTTTTGAGCTCTGAAGCAAAAGAACTATAACCATCTATAAGTGAAATTTTCTCCTATTTCAGCATACTTATTTATGACATTACTGAACATACCTTATGTGATTTGACTACTAGTATATGATCAAGCACATCTCACAGGATAAGAGTGAACATAAAAAACTGAAGAAGCTTTATTTTATGCCATAGCAAAAGAAAAAGTTTCAATTTTCACTAATCAAAGTCTTGGCCAAGCCACTCTTTCCATTCACATATTATTCCCTCTTTCTGTTTCTTTACCTTATAAAGTAACAAAAGAAAAATTACTTTGAACTTCTGAATCATATATAAACCAATAAAAAAATCTATACAAAGATTATCATAATGAATTAAATCTATACGCTATTATTATATCATTTAAGGCAATGGGAATTTTTAGTAAACTTAACTCTAGAAATGGTTTCTAATGTTGCATGCTTGAATATTGCTAGAAACAAATCCCTGGGACCAATCAAGAGTCACTATGCTTGCTCCTTCTGCTGAATTTGTGTTTTTATTGCTTACTTGAGCAGAAATAGAACTGTATTAAATACAAAAGAATAATATTACCACAAGCTAATATACCACATGGAGCATAGACCAAGGTTCATTATGTAGAAATTACTAGTATTTTGAGTGTGGCATACAGCTCACACTGTACTGCAGCACGTATTTTTCTAAGCTGGCTGACTGAGCTATAGTTTCTTGGATTGATTCCCCAGTCCCCAGTATTTCTCATTGCTCAGAACTTTAGGCATTAGTTACATAAAAACAGTCATAATAGGGGAGATTCAGAAGTCAGATGTACACAGAGAAGGTCTTTGGGCAGAGGGAAAAAAAAAACAACCAACACAGACCGCAAAGAAACAGTTAACCCCATCATTTTTCTATAGAAGAAACATTCAGATCATAAACATATACAGAAAGAAGCATATGTCGTGATAAAAAACAAAAAACAAAACCCAAACAAACAAACAAAAAGAAACAAACAAAACAAAAAACAAAACAAAAAAAACCCAAAAACAAACAAGCAAACAAAAAAATCAGACAGAACTCAATGTCCCAGATATCTTGTGAAAAAAATCAATTTTTGCTGAAGGACTCTCTATTAATAGCAAATAAAGGAAGTCTCTGTTAAAATTTAAGAATGTTGTTAAATACCATAGCATTCTATTTGCAAAATCATGTTTGTGAAATGGCTAACAGTGTCAAAGAATTCTACCTTCATATTATTAATGTCCTATGATCACCTCTATTCACTGAAACTTCCTAAAACCACCCTAGTACCTGAAGGACTTAAAATACATTAATTTCAAGTAAAAATATCTGTATTTGAAATCGCTACACACTACCCAATTTGTGGAAAGTGATATGATTTGCAGCTGAACTATAAAGCCTCAATTTCTTTATTTTTCATAACAGCACTAGTT
Organism: Corythornis vintsioides; assembly: GCA_025447755.1. Classification (NCBI taxonomy): domain Eukaryota; kingdom Metazoa; phylum Chordata; class Aves; order Coraciiformes; family Alcedinidae; genus Corythornis; species Corythornis vintsioides. The sequence goes on from JAOEGS010020589.1 coordinate 20,792, forward strand.
CTTCCATTTTGTTTATATTTATGATTTTACTTGATGCAGCTAAATTAAAATATAAAGTAACATATTAATACACAAATCCTTCTGTCAAGGAATTTTATGTAAATTCTTCATTGAGAGGGCTTTAAACTGGAATTGAAGGGGGAGGGGGACAAACCTAGCTCTGATAGAGATAAACCTTCTGGGGTTCACACCGGTGTTGGAGGTGATATCTGTAACTCAGATAAGTGCATATATGCCAATACTCGTAGCATGGTAAATAAACACGAGCAGTTAGAAGCTATTGTACACCAGGGAAACCATTATATAATTGCTATCAGAGAAACATGGTGGGATGATTCTGATGGTTGAAGTGTCACAACAGATGATTACAGGCTCTTTAAAAGAGACAGAAAAGGAAAAAGAGGTGGAAGGGTAGCATAATATATCAAGGAATGCCTTGATTCTCATTAGTTCAATGTTGGACATACCCAAGTGGAATGTTTATAGACAAGGATAAAGGGGAAGGCCAATGAGGCTGATGTCCTGGTAGGAATCTGTTATAGGCCACCTGACCAGGATAAAGGCACTGATGAGGAATTCATTCAACAACTTGAAAATCTCTCACATTCACTAGCCCTTGCTCTTGTGGGGGATTTCAACTTGCCAGATGTCTGCTGGAAGTACAACACAGCAGATGGGCAGTTCAGGAGGTTTCTGGAATGTGTGGATGCCAATTTCTTGCTGTAGCTGGTGGGTCTACCTAGATCTCAGCAAAGCCTTTGACACAGTCCCCCACAGCATCCTCCTAGACAAGCTGATAGCATGTAGTTTAGACGGGTGCATCCCTCAATGGGTTAAAAACTGGCTGGGTGACAGGGGCACAAAGAGCGGTTGTGAATGGTGCCACAATCATTTGGTGTCCAGTGACTAGTGGTGTAACCCAAGACCACAGAACTCTGGAGGAAGGAAGATCTTTCCTAAGTTGAAGAGGCTTGGGTTAGAGCCCAATTGAGCAGACTGGTCATCTACACATCTATGGACCCTGATGGGATACACCCACGAGTAATGAGGGAGATATCAGAGGTTATTGCTAGAACACTCTCCATCATTTTTGAAAGGTCCTGGAGAACAGGAGAGGTGCCTGAGGACTGGAGA
>JAOEGS010020590.1:0-28257 GCA_025447755.1 Corythornis vintsioides
CCAGCCTGTACTGATACATGGAGTTGTTGTGCCCCAGATGCAGCACCTTACACTTGCTCTTATTAAATTACATTAAACATGCTACATGCTACAGAAGGGGAATGTCCACTTGAAGTCCATTCACCACTACTGTACATGTTTTTGGCCATGGGATTGGCTCCTTCACACTTAGCCAAACTTTAACGACTCAGTATTTAAACTTTCATATTTGATATATGTATCACAGCAAATTAATTATCATCACTGTTTATCTTAAGCCAAAGCAAACTCAGCTACTCTTTTTCTGGATGGAACACTTAGGTTTGTCTATTCAGTGAGGAAAATCTCAATTATCATGCAATGAGTAGAGATGCATTTGGGTTTGACTAGTCAGGATGGTCTTGGTGTCTAAGCTGCAGATCCAGGGTGAGATGTTCCTGTAACTGTTGCTCTGGCTGCAGCAGTGCCCACCACTGCTCAAGGGAGCAGTGCTATTTTTGTATGGCATATTAGTGGTATATGATCATAGAATAATTTGGGCTGGAAAAGATCTTTAAGACCATTGAGTCCAATCATAAACCTAACACTACCATGTCCATCAATAAACCACATCCCTATGCACCATATCTGCATGATTTTAAACATCTCCAGGGATGGTGACTCCACCACTTCCCTGGGCAGCCTGTTCCAGGGCTTGATCAGGAAAGGGAAAACTTAGAGCAATGACAGAGGTGGACTAGAACAGACAAAGAAGACTGGAGCAGTGAAGGGCGAAGGCTTGTGACAATCCCTTTCCCTATATTTGGGACTGTCATCCAGTTTCACCATTTCAGAGTGCCTGCAAGTCTCTGCAAAATCCACAGGAAGGTCTTAAATGCTACTAATAAAAAAAATAATAATAACAGTAATAATAATCCCACTAAAAATGATAAGACTGCAATGTCAAGCAGTCTAATTTAGGAAGGTCCAAAAGCTGCCATCATACAAAACTTCACTCATCCCCAATTCACATATTTATTTTTTCCAGCAGCTTTGTCTAGTATTAGGCACCAGAATATAAGGCCAGACTTGAGTCTCATGGGATCACTGCACCACAAAGACGCATGTTCCTTTCCATATACAAACTCAGTTTAAATTATCAGCACAATAATTCACCATTTATTGCCTAGCATACAAAGGCATCCTGGCTCCTATCCCTATAGAAAGAAAAAATAACAGGAAGAACAATAGCAAAATCTTATAAACCCTTTAAATAGTGCTTCTTTGTGAGAAGGCACCAATGTGTCTACACAAGGATGTACAAGAAAGGGGAGCACTATGCACACATATGTACAAGAAAAGGGAGCACTATGCACACACACATGCACAGTGCTCAAGATAAAGGCTTGCTCAAAGGACCCAGATAACAAGAAGGAAAGGAGGCCAGGAAAGCAATTCCCTAAAAACCGTATCTTACCATCAGCAACACAGCACTTATGCCATTGCATTACAATATTGTTCCCAAGTTTTAGTTATTCTCTTCTGAAACCGAGGAAAAGATGAGGGAACTCTTCTATAAAATGTTTCTGTATACAATATTAAGTTCATTTGCACTTGAAAAATCCTGGTACTGTTACTGGGTTTGCTTGAACTTTCTGGTGCAAAGCAAACAGGAGTCTCCCAAGACTTTCAAGACTCAAATATAATTCCATTAGTTTTCAATTAGCAGTTTGCCCACGTACAGGCAAAATAAATTGATTTAGCACCTAGTCCTGAGATACCCAAATCTAAATGGAGGTTTTTTTCTACCTCTATTGTATCCTGTCTGCAAATATTAGTTACCATAACAGAATATCACGTAAATCAAATAAGTGCCTCTTTTTCATAATCACGCTGGCAGCTGCAGTGCCATGTTTCAATGGCTATCCACTGGAACTCATTAAGAAAGCATTATGTGTAGTAAATTAAAATGCAGGGTCTATGATCTGCAGACAAAAGGATGACAAAGCTTATCAAATGTGTACTGTGGACTTCTCATTAACTCAGGGCTTTAAACGGCATTGTCCGCTCTGAGCAGGTTACGGTGCTCCAGCATCTTTCTGTTTGTAATGAGCAGCCTGTATCTGGTCTCCTGGAAATTGCTCTGAAGAAAAAATTGTGTTCCTTAATCAAAATAAGATGAAAATTTTGATTGGGATGAGATTGTGCCCTGAGTCAGCTACTACAAATTCAGCCATTGATGTCCATTCATTTGGTTTGACTCACAGCAATGGGTGCAAAGCAGACACGAGCAAGTGTTTGCAAGGACTTATCTCTGCAAGCCCTCACAACTTAGGGGAAGCAATAACTGTAGCATGGTAGCAAACACAAGGACAGTTGAGAGCCTTGGCCCACTGAAACCACCAGTAAACCTCCCTAGGTCCATAGGAGGGTCTCTGTTCTTGCAGGGGACAATGATCAGAATCCACTCTTTCTATTTGCAAGATAATGGGATTCATTCTCTCTTCACCTCCATCTCCTAACAGCTCTGGGCTATTTCAGCATCACAATCCCAAACCTTCAGAAGCAATAGTGCAAGGATTTCAGAGCACTCTGGGGAAGATAGTCACGCGACACAGAGTTAATTCCTTAAGCAAATGAAATTTGTGTCTTACAAAATGTCACAGCTGAGTTCCACACACTGTGGCTATCATTTTTTTCACTCTGATTTTGTGTTGTGAGTGATTGTCTTTTACATTATAGATGGTGCACAAAACATCTATGTCTTACAACATTGTAAGCTATTGTGAAAACAAATTGAAATCCCAACAGCTGACACAAATTTTCACAAGTTTAACACTAAGATGGCACAGAGTATTTGTCAGTGCATCTGACATGCATAATTAGCTGAGCCCGTAAGTTTTGACATAATACTACTGGACTTGCACTGAACATGACAGTGCAGACAACACTGGTGTGCATCAGTACATATCTGATTTCCCCAGTGACAGTTCTCTTCAAAGAACAGCATTATTTCAACAGAAAATTAAAAAAAAAACAAACCACATCAACAAGCTGCCCAGACACTGGCAAGTGCATAATTATCTACAACCTCTTTAATACAACTAGGGGCATTCTTGCCTCACATCAAAAAATAAAACGTAATCATTTATTAAAACCAGTCATCAGATATTCATCTGGGCCACAGAATTCACAAGCAGAAAAAGATAGGGAAAGAATATTTTAGGGGTAGAAAGGTTAATAGCTGCCATTTAAACCCTAACAAGTTTACATGTTTAGATTTTAATAATTAAAGGAGATAATTTTCTAATTTCAGTAGATTTTTCTATCTATTTTCAATGCATCTGAGTAATTAGTTTTTGCTGCTTTCCAATGCTAGGCACACTGACAAGCATTGCTACATAAAATACAGCACAGTATCAGGAGAAAGGGCAGATGGCAGTGTCTTGTCTTAAAACCACACAAAACTTTGGTGCTTGTTGTGAGGCCAACACAGAGGTTTGCCAATAGAGAGCAGCCACCACAATGCCAGCGAAGCAGTCTCCAGGAGTACCAGCCTCCAGATCAGCCAGCCTTCCCAGACACAGATTAAGACACTGGCAAGACAAATGTATTCCTATAGTCGCCCCATTTCCATGTGCTAACGCCTCCCTCCTGCAGGCTCTGCAACACAGGTATGTCACTGGACCATTAATCCAACTGGGCGCCCATAAAGAAGTGACTGCCAGTGATCTGTTTTCCACTATTAGCTCTTCAAAAGACCCTTTGACCAGGCCCAGGTGTCCCTCTGCATCACCTTGACCTTTGTGGTGCCTCTGCTTGTGGAGCGTCATCAACTACAGGATGGACTTCTAGAGACCACCAAGTCTTCAGAAATTAAAATTAAAATTAATAGGTGGAGATGGGAGTGAAATCCCAGTTCATTTAAGTTTGTTCCTAACTCCATGGTCAGTATTTAACAAGTATGACTGTTTAGCATAAAGGCATCAGAGGGCCTCAGGTGAAGGTTGCTGAGCATATTCTCCCTTGCCACATCCTGCACAGCACAGGGCATCTACAGCCCATGTAGCCCCTAGCTCCCCTGTGGCAAAGCCAAAATTGTCCTTTCAAAACAGTTATCAGAGTTCTCTCAGAGGTAAACTTGTGGAAAACTTAGCTGTGTAGCCAGACACTACGTTTGAGTCTGTCAGTCCACCCTAGAGCAAAGGGTTTGGTCTGTCCACATCAGATCTTCACAGCACTCAGCTCCTTTTTCATCTTCAAATAAAGAGCTACAAAATCCATCTCCGCAGTGCCCTATAAAATACTGCAATTGCATTATTCCCCTCCTTCCCCACCCCCTTTCTACCACCTTGGCTTTATTCTACTCTTCCACTGTGAGACTGAGAAGGTCTTTGTATTTATTCACATTTAAGGAAGGTAACAACACAGCTGGAGCAGAAAAACGAAAACAAAGATTAGAACTCCTAAGCTTTGCCACATGAATGAAGATTATAAAAGCATTACAGTTTTCTTCACTGCACACAGATGTGACAGAAGATATGGATTTCTCTCTCTTCTTAAATACTAGTAGGACTTTATTTAACATTGACTGACAACATGGAGGCTACGAGACCCTGTAGAAGCAAAGACAGGAGAAATATGGTGATGCACAGACCTGCTCCTGCTGTTTAGCATGTGCTTAGCAATTCACATGCCCTATAACTTTCCCAGAGGATTTTACCTCACTCCTAAACTGAGCCAAAAGATTTGGAAAATGTCAGTAATGGAGATAATTTTGATGACAGTAACTCTAGTAAAACATAGGAACCCCTAACAGCTTAAAGCTTTTAGGCAGTCATGAATGTGAATATAGCAGCTGAGGAAAAATACAGATTTTCCAACAAAAAAAGTTTTGATGGGATGGACAAAAGGAATAAAAGAGATGACAAAACTTGGCGAGCACTTGGTCAGCCTCTGAGTCAAAACAGGCTTTTGCTTTTTTAAAGAGCTTGAAAATTATAAGCAGCCCCGTGCCCCTGAATCATGTGTGCAAAGCTGAGCAATGTACAAATGTCAAGCTGTGCTCAGAGATGAAGGAAGACAAGGACGAGGATGAGGAGGAGTGGAACCTTCCCTGTAGGGACTTAATTGGTGTTTTACGTAGTGGTCAACCTTGCCTGCAGGCCTTCAAGAAGAGGAAATGTCCTGTGTCCTGCATCACCCAGCTGCATAGGAGCCCATCCAGGTTGATCCCCAGGGAAGACCAGAGGTTGCAAATACCCACCCGAAACACAGACACATGTTCCTGTCAAAATTCCCTTCAGAAGATCAAAGAGGAAGGAAATAGCTTTAGAAAAAGGGATGGGATGAACTCAAGGATGTTGCAAGACTTGCATTTTCAGATCTGGCATACATTTTCCAAGACTTTGTGTGTTTAAGGACTCGTCTGAATGCGTGCCTCCCCATGGATGGTCCCACTCACCAGACATATAAAATGGAGCCCCTACAGAGTTAGTCATCAGGTAAGGGTCAAACCTTCCTGATAAAATAAACACTCAAAACATTAAAAATGATTTGTGGTTTTAATATTTATGGATCTCCATGCAGAACTAAGAAGGCCAATGCAAAGCTGAGCTGAGCCATGTCATCAGACAACTGCACCACTGTGTTTGAGGCATTTTATCAGTTATGACCCCAGGTCACAGCAAACAAACTTTAAAAACATGCAGATGTGGGGGTTGGTTTGTTTTTGTAAAATTTCTTTTTTTTCTTGTGGATGTCACTAGATGGCAGGGCCCATCAGTGGGCTTCTTAATAACACTGCTTTCGATATTTGGATTTCAATTAAGCTGTAAATTCCTGGGGTTTTTAGTGGCTATCTCTGGGGTAATTACAAAATCAATGCCCTTTAAAACAAACAAAGGAAGATTATAGGCCAATGATATGAACGACTGGCCCATTTTAATACAGTCTGTGTTTACGATGATAAAAATTTAACCTTTGACACAAAAATAATGTAAGGGCCTGAAGACTGAGAAGCCTCTGAAAACAAACTATTTGGTGTTACAAGTGACCCAAAGGTCTGAAACTCCCTGACATTATCTGGAGCAAAGTCTCCAAAGAAGAGGGTTCAAGCTCCTCACACTGGGAATCTCCGAATTACCAATGCAAAAGCAAGCCACCCCAGACTGGAAAGTTCATCTGCAGCTCGCTGATGAACTGAAGTTATTGACAGCACCAGGTAATAACCTCGGAAGGAACTTGCACAAATTCCAGCATGAAAATTCTGCATAGGTTATGTCCTGTTGTTATTTAAACTACCTGGGTTGAAAACAAGTTTTAGCAAACTGCTACTTTATTGTTTAAGACTTATTTAGAATATTAAAAATATTTTTATTCACTTACTATTTTTAATCCACTTAATTAAGAGACTAAACCACATCCTCAGCAAGTCCTGGCATCTGCAGGGAATCCTCCCACAACCTGGGGCTTTCCCACCCTCAATGTGGGACTGAATGCCTCCTCTGGCTCCAAATTTAGTCTCCAACACAGGGCCATGATTGCCAGTCACCACAACTGAAATATGCACATAGAGAGGCACACGCAGAGGTATGATATACATACACACATGTGGGAACAAATGAGAGCAGCTCAGCCACCAAATACTGCTAGGAACAACAAACAGATTGCTCAGAACCGTCAAACTTCTACTGTGCACATCTCTGAGTTTTTGTATGTTTCTTTCTATTTTCCAGTAAAAGTTCCCCTTCATAATATAATTTGGTATAGCAAGCTATATATCTACTGGTTGTTAAAGCTCCTGTAAAGGAAGACAGAGGCAATCATTATGTCCGTCAGAGTTCTGCTGGAAAATTTTGGTTTTTCCAAGGGAAAAAAGAAAGGCCGGGTGTGTGTGTGTGTGTGTGTGTGTGTGTGTGTGTGTGTGTGCACGTTACACAGCTTGTGGAAAATTGTCCTCTAGGAAATTAAATCTCTGTAACACCTTCATCCTATTAGTCTATTTGCCAATTACTTCCTTCCCATGACTACAAAGCACTCATAGAAATGAACCAAGTTGGAAAAACTACATGCGCCTGCTATACATGGCAGCCCATCATTACCCTGCTTGTGACAAGCCAAGACCCTTGTGCTTCAGGACCCGCTCCTTTTTTTATATACGCTGCCTGCTGGGACAGTAAGTGTGCCAAACTGTTCTCACTCCCCAGAACTGCAGATGGCTAAGAGGCACCAGAGGGATGATAATTCTCCTTCCTAACCCAGGATGCCTAGAACTGCCAGGAAGGCTCTGCACATTGGAATTCTCCCATGTTGAAGGCACTTTTTTTCATCATAGCAAAAGCAGAAATATCCAAAGAAATCCAATAACCCCTTAAAACCCATCCATTTTAATTAATAACTCTGGTGTCAGTGAAAGTAGCACCATACTCAAACCAACAGATTATAGATTCAGTGCTAAGCAACACAGCTGAATCCAGGAATGCCACGACTGAAGCTCAAACAGCCTTAAGAGACACATGAGGTAAAAGATACACCTATGAAGTCCAATCCTACATCATCCCTTAAGGATGCCTACATTGAACCCACAAGGATATGACCAGAATCAGCCAACAAACAGAAATGAATGGCAATATGGAACCAGTGATCCAAATGCATCTTTGCTCGATTTGGCTCTAGTGGTCAGTATCGTGGGTACCCACCATGGTTTAACCTATAAGAGAAAAGGTAATTTTGGAAAAAAACCCAAGACAGCTGTGTTACTGACTTGATCTCTTTTACCTTCCAGAGACTGCTGCTGGCTTTTGATTTCATTTATCCCAGAATCTACTTTGCTGCCTAAGGAAAGGCAGCTCAGGTCACTGAGTAGATCTAGCTCAGGTCTATCTGTCAATTTGCTGGAGAGAACTATCTCTTTAACCTTTCTCCTATTTTTTTTTTCCTTTTTTTTTTTCTTTGGCTCCTTCACAGGGCTTATTGGAAAAGCCTATTAGTGATAATTAAATGTAAATTGTCTTAGTTAACTAAAATGAAACAGCTCCTCAAATATGTATGATATGCAACCACAGGACCATTTTTGAAGGACATGAGGACATATGTGAGATTCTTGAGTTTGTAAATGCTATGACCCCTAGAATAAAAACAAGCAAAAAACATAAAAATAAAAGCCTTTCTGATGGTGTATCAAAACTGTGAGAACACCAAGGAACAGGAGCATTTGCTAGAAAACCCTCTGAGGAATGAATGGCTCCATGAAATGTTCAGTGGTATTAGTCTTTCATCTTTCTGTCTGCTTAGTCTGAACCCCAGGTTAGCAACAATAGCAAACACGGCTTGCATAGGGCATGGGGGCATCATCAGAGATGGGCCAAAAGGGCATGGAAGAAATACTGTTCTTTCTGCAGGCTACACTGCCATGCCAAATTTTAAAGAGGAAGCATTGTAAACGTTTGCTCTGCATTGAGGACATGGGCTCATGGATGGGAGAGAAATTCTCTGAGCTGAGGCGTTCTTTTCCTTTTGAACACAAATTTCCTTTAAAATACAAATTCGAGAGGGAAATTCTGCACACTTAGGAAATCCCTCCAACCTGCACCCAGATACACTTAACTTTCTCATATTTTCTCAGCTGATGCCCTTGTTACCCATTTCTGGGAACAAGGCTTGCCATACCCATTTCAAACACTGCAAGGAATGATTTCATCTGAAGAGCTTTTACAAGATCTCATGCTATTCTGTGCAGCTTCTCCCTCAAGCACATCTTCTCCAGTCAATCTCCAGTGCCCCATCAACCTATTGGCCGATTCCCATATCCTTAAACCAGCTTATTACTTTCTTTTTTTTTTTTTTTTTTTTTTTTTTTTTGTAAACCTTAGTTTAAAACCAGTCTTTAAGTAAAATTAATATTTTTATAGTGTCTTTGATTTTAGCACCTTTATCAATGTGGTACCCTCAGCAAGTAACACCTCTCAGTATTTACATGTGATGATAATGGTATCAAAGTAGAAACAGGCTTTCTTCTTCCAGTGGACAGTTCTACACAGCCAGACACAGAAATCTCTACAAATAGGCTAAACTTATAAACTGCAAGCTGCCGTTAAACTGATGTCCCACTGGCTCACCTGGCACAAGCAGATTCTTAACTCCTTGTCCTTGAAACATTGTATTTTAAAACAACACCAAAAGAATCAATATTAAGTCTTTAGTTTTAATCTTTTAAATGAGGGGTTATTCACAGATAGAGAATATATAAAGCCACATGCACACAATTATACCATTTTATGGTGCTTGTTCCTAAATTATTTTCCCTCAGGACAGGATATTACATCGTTACTATATTTGCTTTCCCATTATTTAAATTTCTTCAGATTTATTTTAAAAATCCTGCAACACATTATAAGTTTTTGACTAGAAGTGGAATCTTTCTGAGAGAAATGTTTTGTTACATTTTGTTAGAAGTGCAATTACAAAAATATAAATATGCAACTTACATACAATAGATATTTTAAAAGTCAGCATGTAGCCCACTTGGCAGGATATTTATTTAAACTGTTTCAATTTAATGCAGATGTGTCCTAACAAATAAAATGTGTTTTGAAATCTGTCATCAACCCCAGCCAGCTAATCAGTTGTCCCTATCCTTAAATTGCTCCATATTTAGCATTATAAAAAATGTTGATAGTGATAACAATACTATTAATCATTCTTCATTTACCTAATGTTCATCCCTCTAACCTATTCCTGTTGATATACTCACCTAGTAAAAATTAGCAAATGCCCACCTGAAATTTGCAAAACCCCAAAATATCAATTACACCTAAATCAACAGCATCGGTACAGGGAAAAAAAAAAAAAAAAAAAAGTAAAAGCAAAACAGTACCTCATCCTACCAGGGGAGTGAAAGCTCTTTCTATTATTTTTATATATTATCAAATATAGGAAAAATTTTTAACTAACTTCATCACCCAGAAGCACATGTCAAGACCTATTTTGTCTCTCCCAGCAACGTTGCTGCCTCAGGTCTGGACTGACCTCAAGCGTGGACCTGCACAACTTCAGACATGTCAGTCTTTCAGAGCCTCTGTAGTGCCTCTCTTAATTCTCAAGAGCTGCACAGGATCAGAAAGACAGAGAGGGCTATCACAGCTTTGCTAAGGTTTTCACATTTCCCTTGAGCTTGAAATTTAATTCAAATATGAGAATGATTGAAAAACAAACAATCAAGCAAATAAACCAGAAAACCACTTCTGTATCCAAAGCCCACTGAATTCAACACAAGTCTTTGATCAGTTTTATGGTGGGTTATGGTATGAGCTTGGCTAGGGTTCTAATTCTCAGATGCCTCCTCCAGTGGTCTCCTGGACTAACCCCTTCCAGCTCCTGGTGACCTGCTGCTCCAGGCAGCCCCAGTCATATCCTGGCTAGTGGCATCCAGGTGACATTCTCAGCAGCATCCCCATGCTTCTGTTAAAAATGAAGGGCATGATTAAGTTGTATTTAATGAAGTTGTATTTAAATAGTAACATATGGCCTCTTCTTCTATTTTTCCAACTTTCAATTATCTCAAAAACATTGACATTCACTCACTGGCAGCAATTCTAGAGATTTTGGGTTGTCTCATTTACCAAAACATAACTTTGATGCAGTTAACAAAGTTCATCTGTACAAGATGCCTAAAGTGCAATGCCTTTGCCATAAGAAACTGCCTTAGGGGTTTTTACAGGTCAGCAGCAAATGCATTTCAGGAATCTCAGTTACTGGCATCATCTGACAAGTGCCCAGCTGTTTGGCAAAAGAAGGTAAAGGTCATTTTTAGGAATGAAAAACATTCTTTTGCATTAATTTTTCCTAATGTTGTTACAAAGTCTCATGACTGCCATGTAAAAATAAGGCAGACAAGTAATTCTTTCAGAATAAAACCAGTTTTCACTGACAAACTTCCACAGTTCTGAGGGTTATTTCAGAGCACACGCACTTCAGCTGAAAAACAGAAGCTGGTCCCACAGAAGCTGGCCATGGCCCTCCTATCCCAGGCATGGCAAGGGGCCACCCTCCCATCTATAGCCAAAATCCATTGAAAAACTGAAACAAAGTTCAAATGAAGCTTGATCAGATGGGAGCACAAGTCACCTCTTGGTATTGTTCATAGGGCACCTTTCCAAGATGCATTCTTACCAAATGATGATCTTGCTGGGGTCCTGGTGCAGTCAGTGATTATTTAAGGTTGAGGTGCAATCCACACCTGATGTCGAACACTTCTGAGCAATGTTTACCTTCTCCTGGTGATTATTTATAAGGTTTGATTACTCATTTTTCATTCCGACAAAAAGTGAGATTAAAGTGTTTCGCAGGTAACTGCTTATATTGCAGGGGGGCTGGACTAGATGACCTTTGGAGGTTCCTTCCAGCCCTAAACATTCTATGATTCTATTATTCTATTATTAATCTCTGCAGCAGAGGCTGGGAGCTGAGCTGTCATTCAGGGAAGGGACGGCATCCCAGCTGCCAGCACCGCTAGAAGGCAAGAAGCATTGAAAGCAAATACCTTCAGATAGACTGGAGACAGGGAGAACTGCAGCCAGTCAGTGTTTCTGAACAATAGCCAACGCACACATAAAAGCAGCCAAAATTCATTGACCATCCTCTGCTGATTTCTTCTTAGAAAGAAAAAAAAAAAAGTACTTAACAATACCAATACTTTCTATAAGAAAATGTATTTCAAATACATATATTTAAATCACCTGGGTTTTTGCACCTAATAAGTAGCAAAAGTTGACGTAAAGGTAGCATTAATAAAACTGGGTTGGAGGGAATCGCTTTGATAATGCACCCAGTAAATTCACCTCCAAATATGGAGCTGTGAGATGTGGAGAGATGTACACGAGCAGTGGACAACCTCCTCCCTCCCTCCCTCCCTCCCTCCCTGATCTGTCTATGGACAGTCTTGGCAGGGGGAATTTATCTTATCTTTCCAGAGTGAAGAGGCAGGAAAAAAGAAAGCAAAAGATTATCAAAGTAACTTCTCACTAGACTTCAAACTGCACAATAATATTCTCTCCATGTAGGAGAAAGCATGCAAAAAAAAAATTAAAATCCACCAACTCACAAGTCACTTTGGTATTTTCAAGGCATTTTGCAAATATCTGAACAATCACTGTTATTAGCAGTAGCTGCATTTTAGTGCCTGATCCATAGCAGTAAGAAATGCAGCTTAGAGCAGGAGTTCAGTGTGCTGCACATCAAAACTAAATAAATCATAATTAAAGACTCCTCTGCTCCACCGCAAAGGCAGACAAACATTACTTCCTCTGGCTCTATGCACATCCCCCTGCATGACACTTCTTTTTTTTTTTTTCCTGAAAATAAAATTAAAGAAATAAAACCAAAATCATATACTCTAGTAATTTACTGCTAAGGTCAAGAACGTGCTCCAGAGGTAGTTACAGCAAAAAAAGAACTACAGTGGGAATACAGATACTTTCCTCCTAAGATGCTTTGATGTACCATTCCTAGGAAGACTGGCATTCTTTCATTTATAGCTTTGGGTTAGTGAAGACTTAACACTTTTTATTTTATTTTTTTTGCCTCCCAAATATCCTTAACCCAGGACCCTTCCCCAACCTCTCAGTAATAATAAAGAGGAGACGAAAATTCTATGTGCCACCTTATCAAACACATCTGAAGAATTTAAGCTTTCATTTAAAAATAATACTTAAGTTTGCAGCCTTTAAAGGTTGTAGAGATAACTTTCTCCACATGAACTGATCCACAGCCACCCTCTGTTTCTATCTACTTTGTCAGTTTATTTTGAGGTCCGTAACTGCTCCCAACAGTCAAATATTTTGGGGAAAACTGTTTCACAGATAATATTGTTTTGCTTTTCCCAAATGAAATAGCATCAGTTCTTCACTGCCTATGTGTAAATCTAACAAGCAGAAGCAAAGCAAGGCTTCCACTGGAATATCCACAGATTCACAGGACCAAATCATGGACATCCATAACATACATGTATCTAAGCTCAACATCCGTGAGTATAGTTCACCAAAAGACCACTTTTGAGTGGGATTCATTTCACTAGCATCCCATGCCTGCAGGCAGAGGCTGGCACTTCTAGGTATGAATCCTCAGACACCTTTCAGTCATTGACCTTAAGGTGAACTGCTCTCAAGTTGCTTGAGGCTGAGGCAAAAAATGGTCTCGGTGCTCACAGCTCCTATTAGACACATGATGGGGAAATGATCAGGGAAGATACAGCAAAAATGACTGCCCCAGATAATGGATGAGCTCTTCTGCAGAAATTAAATTTTCCAAGTTTTCTGTTAATTATGCCAAGGGAAAAAAAAATTTCTCCTCCTTTCAAACAGCCACCACTGTGACACTGACCACAGACACAAGCCTACCTGGCAAAACTGGTAGAACCAGGCATCATGTTCAGTCTTTTATCTATAAACTAGTTCCCTCTCTCTGCAGTAACACACAAGAAGAAAAATCTCTAAACAAAAAAAAAAAAAAAAAAAAAAGAAGTACACATCCCCAGGTAATTAAGTAATGACAAAGGAAGTGTCAATTCATTCATTCTGACTCTGGTAGACAAGAAGTTTGAAAGAAGAAACACAGAACTGACGTTGCTTATCAGCAGCACAGAGATTCTCAAGTATGAAAAATCTCCTGAAGGCGACACAAATACTCTTCACTCTCCTCAAAGCCCAGGATGAGAGTGCAGATGTATAGCTTCTAGATTCACAGAATCACCGAATCACCAGATTTGTGGTGTTTGGAAGGGACCTCTGGAGAGCAGCTAGTCCAACACCCCTGCCAAAGCAGGATCACCTAGGCCATGCCACACAGGAACAGATCTAGATGAGACTTGAAAGTCTCTAGAGGAGACTCCACATCTCTGAGCAGGCTGTTCCAGACTCCCTCACCCTCACAGTACAGTTTTTCCTCAATTTGAGGTGGAACTTCCTATGTACCAGTTTGTGCCCATTGTCCCTTGTCCTATCTTTGGGCACTACTGAAAAGAGACTGGCCCCATCCCCCTGACTACTGCCCTTCAGATATTTACAAGCACTGATCAGAACCCCTCTCAGCCTTTTCCAGGTTAAACAGCCCCAGGTCTCCCAGCCTTTCCTCATAATAGAGATGTTCCACTCTCTTCATCATTATCCTTATAGCCCTACACAGGATACTCTCCAGTAGTTCCTTGTCTCTCTTGCACTGGGGAGTCCAGAACTGGATGCAGTGCTCCAGATGTCCTCATTAGGGCAGAGAGATAGGAGAACTTGCCTCGACCTGCTGGTCACATTCTTATTAATGAACCTCAGAATACTATTTGCCACCTTAGCCACAAGAGCACATTGTTGTTCCATGGATAACTTACTGTCCACCAGAATTCCCAGGTCCTTTCCACAGAGCTGCTGGATAGCAGGACAACTCCTAACCTATACCACTGCATGGGGTTATTCCTCCCAAGGTGCAGGACTCTACACTTACCCTTGTTGCATTTCATTAGGTTCCCCTCTGTCTAACTCTCCAGTCTGTCCAGATATTGCTGAATGGCAGCACAGCCTTCTGATGTGTCAGCCAAACCTCTGAGTTTTGTATCATCAGCAAACTTACTGAGGGTGCTCTCTGTCTCTTCACCCAGATCATTGATGAAGATATTGAACAAGACTGGATACAGCACTGACCCCCGGGAAGCTGTGCAAGCTACAGGCCTCCAACTAGACTCTGCATCACAACTCTCTTTCATCATTCAGCCAGTTCTCAGATGCATCTTACAGTTCACCCTTCCTGAGTTTACATATGAGGATGTTATGGGAGACAGTGTCAAAAGCCTTTTTGAATTCTAGGTAGACAACATCCAACATCAAGAGCATTAAGTGAAACTGCCCATTAATATATATTTTTTCTATTTCAGAAATAACTATTCCTTTTTAAAATGTCCAAGCCATGGGTCTGTGACCTTCCCTTCCAACCATACTGACAGTGAGTTTTTTTAGTAAGCAGCAATACTACTCAAAGGACAATATTTCTAACATCAACATTCAGTCATTGGATCTTGTTACGCTTTCAGCAGGAAAATCAGAAAGATGCCAGCATTCAATAACTCATCTATGTCTATCCACATGGAGACAACAAACAACCTTAGTTAAAAGCAAATACATTGAGATCCTTGCATTTTTATCTTTTTGCAGTGACTGAAGTCTCCTCTGGTCTCTTCCAGCACCAGAATATGATAAAATATTTTTGTTGTGGACAGTTTGGAGATAGAATCTCATCTCAGCATCTTAGTTTATGCACCAGAGGAATAAATTGGTTCTTTTGTCCACACTGTTAAATAATCTCCTCAGGTTTAACACTCTCACCTATCTTTACAACATCTGCAGATATTTCCTCCCATTGTCCAATGTGTTGCCAACTGAGAAGCGTTAGCCCAAGAACTGTTCCCAGGAGTATCCAGTGAGAAATAATCTCCTCACTGATATCCTTCCATTAAAAATGATACTTTGACACACATCAACAAACTGTTTTGTAACCCATGTGCTGTTACGTTGAATCAAGTTGAATCAAAAGATCTGGTGGCACCAAGTCCAAACTCTTACAGAAATGTAAGTACACTGTAACAGCAAACTTTATGTTATAATCCTGGGTTTGCACATGTAGCAGTTTCTTAATGGAGTGATAGCAAGGGACCTTCTTTTAGCTTTATGTAACAAAAGGGTGAAGTACAGAAGAAGAGTCAGAAAAGGGAGTAAAAGAAAACAAACCAACAAAATAGTGCTGAAAAAACATGTCAACAACCATGGGAATAACAAACAAGGGTAGAAAATTCAGAGTAGAATTAACATTTTATTCACAGTAAAACAACAACAACAAAAAAACAACAAAAAAATCTGTAAATTGGCCCACTGTTTTCTGGACTGAAACTGTCTAAGCTATGTGTGCTATCATGAAGCTAAAAGAATCACTGAGTAATCTCGTTTCCATTCATCAGAAAGATGAATAATAGCCCTTTTGGGCCTTAAATTCTATGACTTTGTCAGACAGAATAAGCCTATGCCTATATTAGCAACAGTGGGAGTAGGTCTGTACAGTGAAGTAACAGGTTCTGAAGAGCCTAAAGCCATACTCTGTGCACCATGGGGATGTACTCCAGTCTGCTCCCATGGCTGCCTGCCCAATTCCGCTGGAGTGCCCCTGGTGGTACCTCCCACTGCAGTTTTCCAAAAACGAAGCAGATTGAGTCCTCTGAAAATGACCAGAATGTTTTAAGAGAGGTAATGGGCTTAAGTTGCACCAGGAAAAGTTTAGATTAGACATTAGGAAAAATTTCTATACTGAGAGTTGTGATGCACTGGAACAGGCTGCCCAGGGAAGTGGTGAAGTCACCATGCCTGGAGGTATTTAAAAGATATATAGATGTGGTGCTTAGACAGTTGGACTTGATGATCTTGGAGATCTTTTCCAACATTAATAATTCAGAGGTCCTGTGAACAGTTGGGAAAAACTCTTACTAGTTTGACATTTGCTGTGCTCACTCCATATTGATAAAATTGAAAACTATTTGTTACAGACATAAGTAGGAGACCATCATTAATAAGATTATCAGTAAAAAAAAAAAACAAATGCCTGGAAGATACATCTGGCACTGGGTCCCACCACACCTGGCATTGCAGAAACAGTGGGACACTTCCACAAGGGGAGCGAACAGCTTTGTGATTTAATCTCAAGATATTAAAATGAAGGTACCTCTGCCTGAATTTATGGGAATTACAGTTAGCTTTTATTTTCATTAGTATCTCCCAGGATGTGCCCAAGCACTCACTCCTACAGCTCACCACCTCCTGTAGACATTGTGAAGGAGAGGAACATGGTCTCACCACAAAGCCCTCACTGCAGATGAGAACAAAGCATAAGGCATTTACTTGGACTAAAACTCCCACTAAATACCACAGTATTTCCAAACACATTTTTCCCCAGCTTTAAGCCAATTATTTTTTTTTTCTTTTCTTCTTTTTTTCTTCTGGTACTCTTTGTCTGAAAATTGTCTGAGTTCTGGCCAATATATTTCATTATTTCTATTTTTACCACAAACAAAAAATGAATGATCCACAGACTGGGGCACACCCCACTTTTTTTTTTTTTTTTTTTTTTTGGCTTTCAAAGCAACCATTTTCTTAACTAGATCATATTTGTTTGCTTTAGACTTCAGAAATAAATAGCAGATGACATTATGCTGCAGTTACTGTATGTGTTTGATTCTTTATTGTGGAGAAAATTTCCATGGATGAATGTTTCCACAAATACTAACACCCCTCCCTATTTATTATACACTCTGGAAATGATGAACCCCTTGTTTCTGGAGGTAACCCCACACTGTTCCCAAACACTGTGCTCAACTGTATATACTGTATTTGTAGCTTTTGTACTCTATCCTTCTCATTTTAATTCAAAATCTTTGTGAAATTGATATTTTTTTTTCCTTTCATCCAGTTCTTAAAGAATGTGAAAGAAACAGGCCTGGGTTATTCTAAGTTGAAATGTTGTATTTAAACAATTCTCAAAGGACCCCACTAAAAACCAAACCAAACCAAAAAACCCAACAAAAAAAACAATACACCAAAACCAATAGAGCTCAGACTTGCCCTGCTGCTAATGCTCTTTGCTACACAGCACACTCTAGAAACCTTCCCTGAAGAAAAGGGAAAATAAAATAAATAAATTTTAAAAACCCCAACCAAGCAACCAACCAACCAAAAAAAGATGTTCCAACACAGAACAACAGCCTTGAGGACACTCACACTGAAAGCCACCAATGCTGGGTTTGGTCATCCTCCTGACATGGCTTTCTGCCACAGCAAGTCTAAAGGCTTTAACTCGAACTAGTCAAAAACAAGGGAAGAACTGAGGTCCAGCTGATGGGAGCCTTCAAGGCAATTTCACAGCATCTAAACAACTATCTCCTTCAGGCCAGATACTGTTGTATGTAGTGGGGCGGTGGCAGTATCTTCTTTGCCCATGTCCCCACCTTGCTCCTCATAGAAGCCATCGGGTCCCAGGCTTGTCCTTAGGGGAGAGAGAAAAATGTGTCCTCTTTCTTTGTCTGTCCTCATAAAGAAAAACTGTAAAAGGAAGAAAGAGTTCAACATAGATGCTTTTCTTCAGTCTTGATTTTGTCCCTCCATCAGAAGAGATGTGTATACCATAAGGTGTAAATCAATGAGTGCCACAGTGAAAGCATCCTTAGGGCCCAGTCCAAGACCATAAATTTAATTACTCTAGGAATATAGGCATGGAGCAGCCATTAATATTTTAAAACAAAAGGCAAAAATGCTACCAAGCAAAACATTTCTCTGCACACACACACACTGCTCCTCCATTCAGGCAAGGAACGAACAAAATAAATTCTGGTCATCTCACTAAGTGTCCAAGATTCTAGTCACGAAAGCAGGGAGGCAACTGAGACAGATGATCCAACATTAGATACATCAGAGCATCATTACCTAATGCAAACACTAGGGCACTGCATCTCAGAAGGGTATTTAGCTTGGAGGGAGACCAGTCTCATCACAGAAAACATAAGGATATAATTCAGTAATGTTGTATGGAGCTGTACTTTGTGCAGTACATGTTTGCATGCTATGTGATCAGACTAATTTCATTTTATAGCCAATATACAGACTGAGGGTTTTGTGGTGGAGAGAAGGAAAGGGTTTCACTCATTCTTTTTTTAGTAAGCCTAATGGCTTTTGGTGTTACAAAAATATAAATAACGATATCATTATGAGGCAAAGATTAGATCTAAAATATTCCTTGGAATGTGAAAAGCAGATTCTTAGAAAGCTCTAGGCTGAAGCAAGTGCAGTAAGGCAGTAAGGCCATTATTGGACATACTGCCCAAAGCAGTGGTATTTCATGGAGGAATGATTCATGCAAACATTCCTCTCTGAGACAGCAAAGACAACACTTCGCTCTTCAAGAAAAGAAACATATTACTATTTCAACTGGAACAAGAGTGATACCACTCTAATGTGCATGTGAGAAGGCAAATAGCTCATTCTTAAAAGTTTGCTTGTTTCTCCATGTAATGAATGGAGGTTGCTGCTGGTGTGGTTTGACTGTGTGCTAGCTTTTGTTCTTTTTTTGTTCTTTTTTTCTTTTTTTCTTTTTTTTTTAACAAAACCTCTGAAATTGGCAACATTCATTTTCTGCTAAGTAATCAGTGATCCATTACAGGGCAAAGCAGACTTAGCACGTTCTTGCTGAACTTCAGCAGGTTAAGTATCAAAGCCTTTGCTGATTCTCAGTTCCCCCAGTGCATCCATCCTACAGCAGGATAAATGGCAAGTTGTTAATCACTTGAAACTTTTTTTCCCAGGATGATGAGTCATAGTAAATATGCTCATAGTGAAAGCCCTAATTAACATTTCCTTCACAAATCTTGACAGTGGCATTAAGAATGCCATCCCACAGTAGGAAACCACCCCAACTCTGCTTTTAACAGCAGAGAATCCCAGCGGGGTAGTGTGGTTGACACTGTCATTCATGTGTGGGAGCAAAGGACAACTAAAAGACAGAGTGGAGACTCTATAGCTGAATATTAAAACAAAATAGTAACTGCACTCCTGCTTCATTAACTGCACTGCTGTACCTGTGGTCACCCTCACAGCTGTTACCATCTACTACTCTCTTGTCTTTCTGCTCATCCATGCTATGAGAGAGGGTCAATTTTGAAGGCTCATCAACCCTCACCAGCATATCCACAGATTCCAGGAGAAATGCTGAATTTGCAAAAGTGTTCTCCAGGACAGCTTATATTTCATTGTCCCAACCTAATGACTACAATGGAAATACCATCAAGCATCAAGTGCACTCTTACCCTGAGAGGGCTGTCTACCTTGTACTGGAGGACTGCACAGAGATAATGCATTTATCACCAGTATCAGTTCTGTAAAAAAAAATGTTTTTATACCTGCTCACAGATACAAGTAAAAAATCCACGGCAATACTCCGTACCAAACACCCTCCAAGATAAGGAGGATCTGACTATATAATTTTCAGGGGATATGGACATACAGATTTTCTGAAAATCTTCCACTTGCAAGTTAAGTAATGGAGCTCAAAGTCCCCACCCTGCAGCAACTCATTCTCTCTAGTGGACCACCCCATGAACAGAAGCCCAGAGGTGAGTGACAGGGTGCAGTCCCCAGGTGCTGAGTACTACCTACATCCCAAATCAGTTCATAGATGCCCTCCACCATACCCATGAGCTGGACAAAGGAGAAAAATCAGAACGCCACAAGCATCTCATCACCATAGTCAGGGATGTGTTATGTCCACTCATAAGCTGAGCTAGGAACTGCCTTATTTATTTGGAGAAGTGACAACGTAGTCCTATGCACACATAGGCTAGAGGACTTCAGTCCAGAACAGTATTTCAGCACTACAGATGAGTAGGAGTACAGAGGCACATGCCGGTGGTTTGCCTTGTTACCCCCAGCTTAGCTCTGATCAGCCTGCCAAGGCAATATTTCCTTTACAGTATCTATAAGGCATAAATAGAAATGAAAGCTATTATATTTCAAAGTTCAAACAGTGCTATTAAAACTACCTACAGAGTATACCAAAAGCTAACTGGCAAAAATGGGTTACTCAGATGATGTATGAGGGTCAAGTTCTTCCCTGTTCCTGTGTAATACTGTTTCATTTAAGCTGCTCTGTCTTTCACAAACTGAGAATCTGGTCACATATACACAGGTCACATATAGCACAGGGATGGATGGATATAGGTGGACAGTACATACTACTGCACCATCAGTCATGTCTCTCTCAGTTTGGTTCACATTCCTTCAGTGCCCCAGCCCTATCTAGTGCAAAGGAGGACATGTTAGAAGACTAAGCAGAGAGATCTCTTCTTAACACAAAAGTCTTAAAAGTCCTTTAACAGGTCTCAGTTTCAAGAACAAAGCACGAATTTTTGAGGCAAAGCCAGAAATATGAGGTAGCACAAGTAAAAATCTCTCTCTGGTATGGATTGTTTATGACATTACCTATTCACTTATCATAATCATTTGGATGTGAAAATGTCAAGGAGTGTTATTAAGTTTGAATCCTGCTCAACCTTTTTTTTTTATTTGTAGAAGCAACTAGTAGGTCATCAGTTCTCCATCAGTAAGAAATAACTGCTTACACTATATCTCTACTGGACTGTCAGATCTCAGGCTCATTCTAAACTGAAAACACTGTGTATTTCAGTTGGCATGAAACCAACTGACGTATCACATATCAACTATGTGTGATACCCAGATAGGATGCCAACACCTGTCTTGGAAACAGTTTATGCAGTCCTCAAAGTATCTGCTTCCAGTGGTGCTGAAAGACCTTTCCAAGAAGGGGAAGAACAAACAAACTAATTATAAAGCATATTATTTTAATTGTGTAAATCCAATTATATCAAGTAGCATGACTGCTGGAACCATTACAAAATCAACTCTAAAAAAATTAGTTGATGCTCTGCATTTTTTTTCCCCTTCTAAGTGAGCTGCAACAGACTATTCAGCTGTTTTCTCTCTCCTCTCCACTTTTTTTTTTTTTTTTTTTTAAATCCCTTGGGGCAGAGCCAAGACTCTCAATGTGCCACAATAACCACGGTTACTTATTTCCAATTCCTGTCTGTAGTATCATATCATATCAGCTCAACCTGGCATCAACATGGTGCTCTTTGCCAGAGAGCCCAGTAAGAAATCCAATCTGTTCCTCATTACGTGATGCTGAAGAGATATGGGAGGGTGAAAAAGCAGAAAGGAGTGAAGGGGGAGGTAACCAGGGCAGCAGTGGACAGAATGAGAAACAGGAAGAAGTAAGTAGTGACTGTCAAAAGTGTGAAGGAGGAACATGGCACCAGGACATAGAAGGAATGAGAAATAAAAAAAAAAAAAGTTGAAGCAATGAGGGAATGGTAAGGGTGGAAAGGCGAAGAGTGACAAGACAGCCTCAGACAGAGGTAGGGCAAGTAAGAAAAGCCTAAAGAAAACAAACCCTCCTGGAGCACAGTCCCATCCCTCTGTAAAGTGTAGGTTTTCTGAATACTTCTAAGAACTTAATTCACTGATAGAATTGAAAACAAACAAACAAAGAAAAACAAACTTCAAGGTAGATGCAAGGTGCTCCCAACCAACCCACTACCAACAGGCCATGATTTCCTCTAATTGCAAATCAATAATCAGGTTCCTCCTGGGCAAAATGACAGTGCAATACCAGAGCTGAGTGATGGAACACCTGCTTAATGAGTGGACTTGCCTTTCCAGAAAAGCTGGTGTAAAGGCGCAGTATGCAGAGCCATAGAAGAGTTTAGGTGTGGGCATGAGCTTACACAGTTGATTAAGCATAAATCAATTACATTTAAATAATTAATAACAAATAATATTTTAATTGCACAGAATTTCTTTGTTGTGCAATGCTGTGCACCTTGCAAAGCCTATCTCACAAACACTCAGTAATGCCAGATCTCAGCATGACCAGGCAGGCTATCTGCAGCCTCCTGTATACCCTTTGGACACGGGGTACAATGCATTGTTCCTTCACAGCCCTGCCTCTCAAAGGGCACACAATGAACACAGCACTTGAAATAAAACTGCTGTTCAACATGTTTTAATCTGCCACATTACAGTGTGGGGCACCTACAAGATAAAGGTGGAGGCAACAAGTTCCTGATTACCTATCTAAAAGTAGGTTAAACTGGCAGTCAGGGAAACACTTGCATATGACCCGGAAAGCTCACTCCCTTCTATAGCCTAAGCCTACTTGTGCCTCCCAAGAGTTCCCTCTTCAGTCCCCCCACAAGGCTCCCTACTCAGCACATGGATTCAATGATCATTCATTCTTCAGGCACAAACCTTTTTTTTTTTTTTTTCTGTCTCTTTTTTGGGGGGGATATGATAAGGGAATCCAGATGCTTCATTTCATTTTCCTCTTGGAACTCTATGCTGAGGTTTTATTTAGCTATCTACCGCTGAGGTTTTATTTAGCTATCAAAAATATGTAAGTATGGCTCTTGTCCCTATGCTTTAAAGTCTCCCAAAGATTTTGAAAGCAGTTGCTTACTAGGTTTGCCATATACGGTTGCATGTTGGTATGATTAATATGGGTCTCCTTGGAATGAGATCAGGTTGGTTTCCACATCTCACAGCCAATTAATCAAGAAGCACAAGAATCCCTTTCAGGCAAGAGGCTGATACATATAGGACATTTTAAGCAGAGTGCAGATAGGAGCACTGAGATATGCCTGAGGCATCAGCATTGCAGGGGAGTGGCTATTTCACTCCTTTTGGACATCATCGAACTTCTCAGGTCAGCTGTGTCATCATAGTGAGGTTCCAGGACAACTAGATGATGTCAAAACCCACCAAAAACAAAGGGGGATCTCTCCACTAATGTGCCAGTTAGAAATCAAGGAATGGAACATAATAGCTAACTTGGGAAGACGTATGGATAAGCATCTGCTGTTAATAATATTTAAGTTCATAAAACTTCATAAAAGCATGTCAGTTGTGTACATTACAGGTAAACATATATCTCCCAGCTACTCCTGCACACATTCCAGTAACGTGTTTCAGTGAAGCCTAGTTTTGTTGGGCTAAAACAAGAGTCGTCAAGACAGTCTCAATTTTAGAACAGAAGGAAAAATCCAACACTTTAAATGATAATTTGTTTCAATGGGTTGTAACTGTCAAAGAAAACGTGTCTCACTTCCCATGTGAATTTGCCTGCCCCAGCTCTCAGACACCACTTCGTGTTAATGCCTTTCTCCACTAGACTGAAGAGCCTTTAGTGCTTAATGTTTTCTCTCCTTGAAGGTCCTTAATGCTTGCAGTAAAGAACTAGCCATTTCAAACAATTTTCCTTTCACAGCCTGTTATTTCAGAGTAACTGCATACCAAAGTTAAAAATCACAAAAAGTGTCTAGACTAGTGTATTCCTTCTGATAATATGCTTACCAAGCAGGATTACTGGCTAAAGCTCAACTTAGCTGGTCAACTGTATAATAGTGTCTTGTTTATTTAATACTATTTCCAAAGGCTTTACAAATTGAAGTCTGCCTGTCACTGAAATCACCCTCTTCTTCACTGCAAATTGGTGGCTGAGCCTGAGCAATGCTCCATAACACGGGATGCAGGCAAACCCAGTATGCCTTTACCTGACAGGACCATGTACATCTGTATCTGGCTGGTTTACTCCTTGAACAAACCTTTCCTATCACAGGGGTTCCAGCTTAACAACTGTCCAAAACAAAGCCAGTATTTTAACCTTAATGCATAGCACTCCTACACAAGAAAAGATCTTGTTGATTGGCTGCTGCATTAAATACAACATAAACAGTAACTGGTTGTTCTATGCAGGTGCTTGCACAAACCTACACTTCTTAGAGCTGGGGTCCATACCACCACCTGGTGTTATGGTTGCCCAAAACTGTCTTATACAAACATTGTTTTTGGTGACTCACTTGCTACTTGTCCAAACTGTAACTTGCTGTAACTAGCTGACATTTTCCAGGACAGACTGCCTGCATCCTGGTGAGTACCTTTGAAATTTACTGAAGACAGAACAACTACTTGTTATGACTAATAATAATTCAGAGATGTCTGAAAATTTCTACTAGTCATGTCTTCTCAAAGATGGACTTTATTTGGCATGGAAGAAGCCTTCATGGCACAAATGTATTTGGGTTTTTTCTCTGTTAAAATGCTATCTACTTTCTCTCCCAAATTGTAAGTCTTCAAAAATTTGTCACTCACAAACTCTTACTGGTCGGTTCCTAAAACTTCATAGTGGATCTTTGTGATATCCCTGGAAACCAGCTGTGATCCACTCTGTATCAAACAGGAATGATACTTCCATTATTGGCTGTACTGGCTTTTTTACCTGTCCATCCCAGGGGTGATCACATGAATGGAGCATGCCTGTGCTCTCAGAAGTCTCCTAAGACAGTAAGAAAAGGAAGTATTTCCTAAAGCATATGAAAATTTAAAAAAACTTAAACCTGCAAGTGAGGATGAGGGGAGAAAAGAAAGAGAATAGAGAGAAGAGATTATGTCATGAAAACCAGAGAATGAAAACACAAGAAGCAGGAAGAGGAGATTTGGGCTTTAAGTAGTGGAGAAAGCTAAACTGGGACTCCCACTTAAACAAGAACATGATTTTCTGGACATCAGACAAAAAGAGGTCTTTGACTCAGAATCAAGAAAGGAAAAGGGAGCAGTTATAGAGTTTAGGAGAGGAGACCATGAAAAGCAACAAACACCCTGCCAAGGAGGATGGGACTGTAACAAAAATGTAAAGAGTGCAAAGTACAACTCACTAGGCTGGACAGATGAGCCGGAAGAGAGGGCATAGATGACAAGAGGAGGAGAGGATAAATAAAAAATAAATGTTAAAAAAAGTATTATACCAGGAATACACAGAAAAAGCCTGTGCCTAAGAAACTCTCACTCAGATCCTATAGTGAGAAAATTTTCCTCATCCCGGTATTTCACAGAAAACAACTGAGAAGACCAATGGAAAAATAAGTTGTATCCATGCAACCAAAGAAGTTACATACTGAAAGCTGCCATAAAAACACAATCCCTATTGCAATCCCTATTGCTGGTAAACAGAAGTTAGCTTCCAACTTGTTTTGACCTTGAGCTCTTTTGCCCATGACTGCTGTCTCTTACCTGCAGACTGCTCTCCAATCAGGAAACAGGAACACAGAGCAGCAAGGGCTTGTGGTCTATGAGCATGCTCATGACACTTGCTGCTTTGCCCAGCATATATCCAATGCTTTCTAGCAGTAGGTGTTCATACAAGTCAGACACCCAAAATCATTTACAGAAAGAAGCCTTTTGGGACATTAATCTTTCTCATTTCAGACACTCCCCTATAAAACACATTTTGAATATGAAAGCGAAAAAAGCTGAACAGCCATTCAAAGCCCAAGCACCACTCGAGGGAACCGAGTAAGGTAATTGGATCACAACAAAAGTAACTGTGCAATTCTTTAATCCAAACCCATGGGTGCCACACAACACAAGGGAGGCAGGGAACCAAGGATGGACATCATCCCACTTCTACTTAATTCTAAGCACTTGTCTTCACCACTTCATTAATCTCCTTTTAACAAAATTGTTTGCAAAGGATAAGCAAAGACATAGTTTGTTCTCCTAGTAACAACCTGGCTCCTTTCTGATCAGGACGACTTTCTTTTTATTTACCAATAAATGCATAACACTGGGTTTTACCTGCCCAAACCTAGACACAAGTTATGTTTGCTTTTACTATGAGGCATTGTTTTCTAACAGTAAGGCAGAATTATCTGATAGGAAACACAGCTAATGTAGCACTAGCAAGTTATTAAATGGAGTCCAACTGGGCACACAATGAGCAAATCCCAAAAACACAATTCAAGGGGGTAAAACACTACCATGCAACTGAGCATAATAACCTGCTGCCAGGCTTAGAGATTGTGTGAGATAGAAATAATTTAAAATCAATTGAATAACTGTTTCCTGGCAATTTGATAGAAAGGAGAAACAGTGTAATTGGCAATCAAGTGCTCCTCTGGGAGCTTCCAAACAGCCAGCTGGATTTTTAAATGCATGTTAATCTTGTGGGGCCAAATCCTGCAGGCGTTTAAAACTGTGGGGTAAACTGTATGCTGGATGTAAATTCCTCTGAACAGGGATGCAAGTGATAAAGGATCTTGCCTGTCAAAAGAATGCTGCTTTTGTCCCTAAAAGTAAATACAAACCTGCTTTCACTCCCTTGCAACACAGGTGTTCACTGAACACAATCAAGCACAGACCTACCCACCCTTCACTTGCTAAGCAGTAGCCAACTATAGCTCAGGGACAAATATGCAGTCTGCATATATAATTAGTTGGCTTATTTATCTAACTTTCTTTCAACTTTTATATGTTTAATAACATCTATTTACTACAACTATGAGCTTATGTATAAACCCAAGTTCATTAGTTTAAGTCACTATATATAGAAGGGATTTAACTGCTGAATCAAACAGTGTGGGAAAACTTTGAGTGTGCAGCACTCTACTGGATCAAGTGCTTGGGAGGAGTCAGGGGCAACATAGATGCTGATGTCAACTCGAAAGGACTCACACTGCAATGGTCCTTTAATGTTTGTTTCAGGGTTTGCTTTAAAAAGAACAGCATTCCAACTGAGCTAATAACCTGCTTGCATTTGTGGAAATAATATCCTTCTAGTATTGATTGCCTTCATTTGAAAAACACACAATTTACCTAATGTCCCATGTTGTGAAGGATGATGAACTAGAAATGACCTCTCTTGCTTTACCAACCAGACTGTGTAGATGAACAAATTCAAATTCTCTTCTCAAAACCATTCAACCAACCATCTCAGTACTCAAATTAGGAGCTATGTCACACTGTCCTGCACAGGACTCTCAATTTATTCTGGCAAGAGCCTTAGAGAACAACCTGAAATTATGCATTTAACTTTCAGATTGCTAAAGTCAAGCGAGTGAACCCCACCCTGGCACATCCCTGAAAAAAGGGCAGACCTTCCGCAGAGCATCTCGAAAAAGCTTTACTTTGGGGGATTCCTGAAGGAAGCCCCACTTTTACACAAAATTAATGATGGTTTCATTAGTCTTTTTTTCATCCATGTACCTCCTCCAACTATCCTTAAAAGGTGCTGAATTCTAGTCCCATTGATATCTCTTGAAAGATGTTTGAAGTCACTCAAAAACCAGACCTTTCAGCTGCAGGGAGAGGAATCCTGAAAATAAACCCTCTAAGGTTGCAGAGAGGCTTTGGAATGTCCAGAGGCCAAGTCAGGCCAGCACCTTCTGAATGCCCCAGGCAGTTTGATATCCCACTTACACCTGCATCTACACACATTGTTTCTGCAAGGTGTGCAAGCCAATATGTGTCAAACATGAGCAGTTTAGGCAATGATACCTACTGTGGGACTGGTGCTTTACAAGCAACACAAAAGGTGGGGAAGAATAAATTCTTCCCAGGTGAAGAAGAAATATAACATAATGCTCCATGCATTTCTCCCCTGGTAAAGAATGCACACACTGAGAGGTCAAATTTTCTCCCATAATATGCAGCAATTCATGGCACACAAAGCAAACTGAAATTTTATAACTGCAAAATAATTTCGGGGGGGGGGGGGGGGGGGAAAAAAAAAAAACCAAACAAAAAAAAAAAAAAAAAAAAAAAAAAAAAAAAAAAGTTTAAAACACATATAGAAAAAAAAAAAAATTTTTAAATTTCAGTC
>JAOEGS010020590.1:29707-43655 GCA_025447755.1 Corythornis vintsioides
AAATAAAATAAAATAAAATAAAATAAAATAATTCTACTTTGAGTGCTTCAGAATGAAAAATTCAGTTTCTCAGTCCATTGCAAAAGTTCATGCATTGCAAATGTAACATTAACTACAGTATAAAATTAAAAACTGCAAACTGAAATAGTTGACTTAATTTTGTCTTGTCCCAAATTTGCTTAATTCTTAGTTTGTAAAAATGCTCAGTTTGGGATTTTTGGATCAATTCAAGAAGGAAGAGCCTTCAAAATACCCAGCGTGAAAACAACTCCTACTAAGAAGACACATCTGTGGCTCCTAGCTACAACACATTTGGGGCAAAACTAAGTTTAGAAAATCAGTACTGTTTTTTGTTGCTTGGCTGTCCACTTCTAGGAACTTCAGCAGAAGGATAAAATAATAATAAAAACTAACAGAACTCCCTCTCTTATCCAATAGGATGTACCTGAGCAATTTCTGAACTCAGCCTTTCATTTTACGATGCCAAATGGACTGTGAAATTGTTTACCTTAATGGACAGTGGTAGTTTCTCTTAGAAACAGAATGAAATTTATTGGGTAATAGAAACCAAAACCACCAGTTTGTTGTGGGTTTTTTTGGTGAAATTGCTTCTGTCCTTTCCTTGTTCACAGGGCTGATAATTCACTAGGGAAGGTGAAACTCTAACTAGTGGCTTGTGCACCAATCATGCACAGGCAGCATTGGTGCAAACCATTTTCTTTGAGTCAAAGAAACTCACCAGTCTCGTGGCTCTAACACCTACTAAGATGGACAACATGTCCTGTTAAATGAAACACAGGGAATAACCTCTGAATTTTAATCATCTTTGATCATAATTTTTCATGGCCACACAATTTTATATACTTAAATCTTCGACAGTAAAAATAAGACTTGAAAGCAAGGAAACATAAAATGCAAAATAAAAACTGAACAATCATAATGTTTACATCTAAACAGGACTAGTTCCAAAATACCTCCAGTTCACTGTCCTTCTTCAAGGATTATATCAGCATGTCCCTATAGGAATATATGGAATAACCTCCCCTTTTGAAAGGGACTTCTGCTGGACAGCGTAAGTCATACATTGGTCTAACACAGAGCCTAAGAAACTCACGCAGGGTTATGGCAGTGACAAATGGGGTGACAAATGGGGTTACAAGTCATCTGGAATTCAATCTCATTCGATGTTTAGGTTATTATTAAAGTAATGTAAGGCCACAGAAGAAGATAATTCAGAAACCACTGGATGAAAACTATGAAGCACCTGATCCAATATCCCTTGCAAAACTGCTGACATCAACAATGACAGCCTTTAAAAATCCCTTTTAAAATACAGGATACCTTCAAATCACTTCCTGCAAGATATCAAGCTGGTATCAGATGGCAATGTTATCAGCTCAGGGATAGAAATCAACAAGTATGTTTTCACAAACAGCGCATAAGCCCTTAAATATTTATTCAAATTTCTCTTTGGAAAATGCTGGCAGAAATAATCCTGCAACACAAGACCAGTAGGCAGAATGCAAGGAAGAAACCATATTTGCAATGCAAGCACCTCCCTTGAACTTCTGAAGCAGAGAGCTGAGGCATTTTATTTCTTTATTTCATTTTATTTTCTTGAGGGAGCAAAAAAGAGGAAAAAGAAATTTGAAATTATTAAAACTACTATAAATACCAGAAGGAGAAAATAAGGCAAGCTGTAAAAATGTAACGTAGCGACAGAAAACAAGGAAAACCCCAGGATAAATGATTTTGTGGTTCTCCATGTACTCTGACTGCACAACACCATGGAAATAGAGGAACCCAAGAACCTCAGAACATGAAAAATAATGAAAATGGAGAGTAGCTGATTTTCAGTATAATGTAAATGCCACAAATGATACTCCCTAACTTCTGAATAAACAAGTTGAAATCCAAAGAAAATTAGAAGGGAAGAGTTAAAGCTCTCTGCTATTTAATCTCATACAATGTATACAAATAATTTACAGAACATATCTGAGCCATTCTACAAGCTTTACTTTTAAATCCATCTTCCTTTCAAATTAAAAGGAAACAAAATGCTTCAACTTCAAATGCATTTAGATTAGGGTCTTAATCTGAAATCAGCTATGGAAAAAATTGCAAGACCTTATCTTGAAATCTGCTGTAATAAAAGCTCCTCTTTCCAGCCCACACAATTCAGACAGTATTCTGTATGAAAGAGGACAAGAGAAAGGAAAGATTCCCCTTCTTTGAGACAAAACCACAAAAAAAATTTTTTTTTTCAGAAAAACACTGAAGTTCCTACAGAACAAAACTGTTTATTATCATCAATCTCCACTATATTGAAATATTTTTTTTAATATATCAGAAATGTAAAACTGTTATCATGTTTTGCCAAGACTAATAACAAAACAAGGAGGCCATAATCCACCTAAAAGAAGAAGAAAATACAATGAAGAAGAAGAGGTCAGATCCATTCAAATCATATGGCTGCAGAACCAGGAATAGAACAGGACCTGAATATGGAACAAACAGTTGACCCTTGACTTGATAACTCAGGGTTGACTGACAGATGCACATCATCCTTATGTCTCACCCCACATGCCCAGAAGGTTAAGAAACTCCTTGATTGTGTTTCTGCTACTTGCACCATTTTGCCAGTTCATGAGCTGCATTACGTGCTGCTCATCCTGCCTCCACCCCAGGCAGGGCATGCATGAAACTGGAAATCCTCACATTTGACATTCCTCTCAAATTAAATGTACACATGTACTTTTATAAACACATTTTATTAGCTTCGCTATAATAGTTGGGCTGTAGTACTGACAATAAAATTGCTAGAAATTAATTTCAGAAGTATCTCTCTTCATTTGTTTGAAAGTTTGCCCTATTACTAAACATTATTTCACTAAATCTTCTACAACACATACCTGCCTTCTATTCAACCTTTTCCGGTAGTTCACCTTAAATTAATTACATCTTCAAGAATAGAGGTAGTGAAAAATTTATTGAAGTGTTTTAAGAAAATAACACAGTATACTCATGATTCCCACTTCCTTTGTAACCTAATTTATGGGATCTGCACTAGATGGTTAGATGAGGTATAGCAACTACTAGCTGGACTGCTGGACTCAAATAATAGAGGTCTATAGTTGATGTCACTGGCTCATCACACATGTTCATCATGTATCAGTAAGTTCACAAATAAAACCAGTTTAGAAGGATCAATGTATATCGCAAAGAGCAGGGCTACACTTCAGAGGCTCTGCAGTAAGACAGAAGAACTGCTGACATGAAAAGAGTTGACAAGAACCACTGAGAACTTCAATGAAGACTGATGTCAAATCCTACACTGGGATTCACTATTTATCGGTATGGTCTGAGGCCTGGTGGGAGCAGCTCATGGTGTTCCTGACGGGCAACAAACTGAGCATCAGTCAGCAATATGTTCATGCATTGATGATGGGCAATCACACACGGGGCTGCACCACCACAATGGTATCCAGCAGGTTAAAGGAAGTAAAGCTACAACTGGAATAGAAAACCCAGTTTTAGACTTCTCCATGCCAGGAGGTAATGACAAACTGGTGCCTCCTGGAAAGACTGTCAGGGGGCACAAGCATAGAATGGATGAGAAGAAACTAAGGGAACTTGGTTTCTTCAGATTTGAAATACAAGGTTAATGGTGTCAGGTGGAAAATCTCATTGCAGTCTTGTCCCCCTAAAGAGATGTTGTAGAAAAGACAGAGCACAGAGAGACAACAGTCATGATTTTAAACCTCTATTAGACATAAAAACTCACATCTGTAAATGTGATGGAACAGGCTGCCCCCAGGGATTTTCTAAACCATTTCAGACAAGGTCTGGAGCAACTATACCCAACACTGAGGTTACATCAAGTTGGAGTAAGAGGATGGACTAGAGGACCTCACAATATAAAATTTCTGCAATTTCCTGATGTGCTTTGAAATATAAAATGATGTATATATTTTTTAAATCATCCCTTAAAATAGATTAGTGTTTTCTGTCTTCTTCCATTGGGCCTCTGCTCCCATCTGCAATGAGTTAATAACATTAACATCAAGGATGCAGTCCAAGTCCAGATCCAGAGTCCTAAATGTAGGTGTCTCCATATTAGCCAAACATCTTTTTCCTCATGCTCAATGAATGGCTGAAAAAAAGTTCCCTCCACACTGGCATCTAGTCCTAGTTAAGGTTCCCCAGCATATTATCTGAGACATCCTCAAGGGACTGACAGCTATGACAGAAATTATGCGTGGACCAATACTCCTCCACAGCTCTTATAGGAGCCAAGGCAGCAATGCTGGGGCTTATGAAATCACCTGGCTAGCCCTTCGGCTGACTCAATGCAGGCTCATATTCAGAAATCCCTGACATCAAGCCCACATGTCTACACTTGCAAGTCTCAGTCTGGGCTGAATCCTAACCATTGTTTTCACAGCAAATTACAGTCACAATGAAAAGAAAGCAAGACACAGTGAGGAGTGAAGAGCATCCCCAGTTAAATATAATGGAATTTATCCTTTTGAAGATCCTCAAGAATGTTAAAAATAAGTAATTGAGCCACAATAAATGAATGACAAGTGAAAATACATTAACAGTTCCCAAGAACCTGTGCTTTGAATAATCAAGATCATACAAAAATACTGGCACTACTAATAGTGCAATTATAGAATGCCTGATAATGCAAAATGAGACTCAGACTAGATTCTCACAGGCATTTCCCTAACTTGCACAATTTTTAATTTTGCAACCTGAATCATATTCTTTTAAAGCACTTCCAAGTGTGCAACATTCCAGGCACAGTCAGAAGCATACGAATACTAAAGAAAACTAAAGTTTTCGAAGACACTCACTGTGTTGGATTAACATTTCTCTCCCTGAAGACCAGGGTAATTTCATTAAGCATCCGACATCTTCCTCCCCCTCCTGCCCTCCCTGTCTTGAGATTTATAATGTAATCTTATGTAGCCTTACTTTTTGTTCTTGAAATCATTCCTGCAGCTTTATTAATTACATCCATAACATCATGTTCTGAGTATCTATTTTAAGGAGTTTCTTTTGTCCTCATAGTTCGTACAGAAAATCATCTGAGGCTGACAACACTACAATAAAATTCACATTCAGTTACTCCATTAAGGGAAAAAAGTGAATACTTTTGCATATGCACTACCCTACAATATAAACTAGCATATAGTTGTGAAATACTGTCATTATTTTACAGCACTGATATCATTTTCTACTGAATGCCTTAAAATGAAGGGTTTCTTCAGAGTACAAAGTACAATGACTTGAACTTAAATACAATAATTTGTCAGCACTTAGGCCTTTTTTTAAAAAAAAAATATTTCCTATCATATTAAATAACATCAACTGACAACAGCTCTACATGCTGAATGAATCCAGATACGTTTCCTGACTCTAAACAATCAGACAAATAAATGCGGCAAGAGATTGGTATTAGATCACTAAGCAGCAGTGCTTATAAACAGAATATTTAACTAGACTCTACTTCTATCTATTCAAATGTAGCTGCCAGACTGTACTTTGAAATTTTCCACCTAATAAAAAAAAATGCAAGAGATGAGAAATTACCTCCATTTAAAGGAAAAAGTTCAAGGTGAATGTTACCTGAGTAACTCACTTTGTTACTAATTAAATTAAATAAAAACCCTAAGTATGGCACCCCATCCTTTATTAGCAATTCTGCAAAAATAAGAACCATGCTTATCATTCTTCCAAGAAAATTTAGTCAGAATTAATGACATATCAAAGAACAGTAACATAGCAGAAGAAGGAGTTAAGTTCAAAACATGACCCTGATGGAAGAAAAAGCAGTATCTCCTGGAGAGATATATAAAGAATGGAGGAAAAGCAATACTATCTACTATTTACATCTATTTATTTAAATATATATGCATAATTTTTATATAGCTATACTATCTTATTACATACTCTATATAAACTGCATACTACAGAAACAGTAATTTATTTAAAAGTGCTTAACATTTTTTAAGGGGGGAAATTGAAATGTTCACCGAAGAGCAAGAGGACACCAAAAACATGGTTCCTTTACTCTCGTAACAGTCTCAGATGGACTTTGATTTTTTTATTTAGATGTGGAATGCTTACCCCTTACCATATAGTAAGATTAATTTCTCTGTAACACAAATTTGCCAAGAAATGGCCTGGATAGTACTTGTCTGTGAACTCATTCCAGCTTCATCACTCACATGAGTCACCTCCCACACCATTTCAGTACAGAAGACAGATTGGCATTAGCATGGAAACTGGGCAGCATTACCCTATTCATTTTGGATGTTACCAGTGAAGTGCTCTGATTAGCCTAGGGAACTTGGCAACTCTGCTCCTCTGCCAGACTTTTGGGTTGTGAGCAGAGAACTACAGCATTTGTAGCTGTCTTCTTTCAACAGTACACAAATGAACATTAAAAATACCCCACGTAAGTCTATGCTTCTGTATAAATGGAAAATTAAATTAGTTGAAAATAATTATTTTCTAAGCTCAAAAGACTTATTCTCCAAGAAGGTATGATCCCAGTAGAAGGAAATTTCCATCGTACAGACTTCTTCTAGCATTAGGATAAAGAAATACCCTTCTACGTTATTTGGCTGGAAGAAGTATCACAGAAAAAATTCACTTCACAATTCAGCAAAAATTAATGCCCACTTACTATAAAAGCATTGTCAAATCTCTGACTTAGCAGAAATCTATCACCAGTATTAATTGTTTTCATCTGTACACAAGGAAGAATCAATTTGTGACCCAAATGTCATGAAAATCAGCATAATTGTACACTTTATACGTCAGGTGCTTTTCTCATTAAATTAGGAGTTCAAAATGTGACTACAGTTTCATCATTAGATTATCCTTATCTCATGGTAAGCATCTCCTTCCAGGTGAATCTGGACAGCAGTGCTGAGAGCTAAATATGGATGTGCAAACTGTGAGATATGTGAAGGACATTAAAAGCTGAAATATAACATTTTACAAGTTTAGGAATTGGCAGTCAAACAGAAGGTACCAAAAAGCTACCAAACTATAACTCTTTTTTGGAATGTAAGAAATTGGTAGCTCAAATAGGGAAAATTATACTCTCAAGGGACCAAGAAGACCATCGGGAGAAACAAAAGGAAGCTTTACCCTGTGGCCTTCTCAAGGAATGAGACTGTGGTAGCCTCCAAAAAAAAGAGAAACATCCAAAACTGTGAGATTTCATTCAAAACATAAATATGCCCCAAGCTAAACAGTTATGAAAAATGTTCCCAGTATTTTATCCATGAGACAAATCCATCATTCCCATGCGCCATGAAACAGATTGTAAGCAGGAGACAGAACTGCATTTCCTCATGGTGCGAGTAATTTGGGAGGCACCTCGGTATTTACTTAGGGAATGACTAATTAGGTATGAAGACAAGGGGGGTTGGGAGGGGGGGAAAGGGGGGTACTCTAGTGTGCTACAAATATAATTATTTTAAAAGATGCATGAACTATAGCTAGAAAAATGGTCTCAGGAAGAGCCCAGGGCTCTTGTCAGGATTCAGCTTCATCTCTCTGAACTAGTGGTGTGTGAAAGGGCTTATTTGTCACCACACCAGACACTGGGACATCAGTGAAGTAATGATGAGACTGAGGAAGGCAGGAGTAGAGTGGCAAAAAGGAAATTCCCCTTAATCGGCCCAGTGTATGCTGTGGGAGAGAAGGGCAGGTATCTGGTCATGAAGTCACCCCATGAAGAACACTAAGAAGACTTCCTGCACTGAAACATTCTGCTCTTTGACTGAGAGTCTAGTAATTTTTCTGCTCTTTGACTGAGAGTCCAGAAATTTTTATCAGAAAATGCATCATAAGTTTCTACCCCCTGCTCAAACAGTCACACATCTATGCACTACATCACCCTGCAGGGTGAATGTCCCCACATTCGGGACATTTAAAATGAGGGCCCAAGGTCATAATGCAAAGGGTCACAAAGAGCATAAAACGACCTTTGAGGTCAAAGTAATTTTGATTGCTGATTTTTATGAGTTCATCAAGTACTTAAAAAAGTCAGGAACCGAATTATTTCTATTTAAAAAGACGCCATTCAGCAGGCTTCTGTACACCCCCGCATGCACTTATCCAATGTATTAGTCATGTACCTCTACCAAAACAGAATAAAAATGTATTTTAACAAATCTTTCACAAAGTCAAAACATAACTCCTTTACAGACATGTTAGTCCACAAATCTGCTTGCTCTTTCAGCTTAGGCTGCCAGAACCTCTTACGGACATCTACTACAGAGATCTGCCAAACTCATAATTCACTTTTTGACATTAAATAATAAATACATAATGCAGACACAGATTTATCCTCTTCAAAATTCAGCTGAAATCCATTTCTGTAGATAAGAGCATGACCTGTCCAAGTCCCCTTCCAAAATCCGGAAAATCTCTCTCCACTGAGGCATGAACTCCCATTTTCACATCCTGGCTCCTACTTGAAGCACAAGCTACATACAGCCAAGCATTTAAAATAAAAATAGGATATAATGACTGCTGTGAGTGCCATTGGCATGTGGAAGTGTCATTCATAAAGCAGACACTGATGGCAGGGCTCACTGTACAGGCAGAACTGCAAGACACCAAGATGCATAATTAAAATTTTCACAAGGAAAATAGTATGCAGGCTGCTCCTGAGCCTGGAAAGTGCTTCATTTTAAACATGTTTAACCTTACAAGACTTCTATTAGCCTAGGGAGTGATGTGTTAAACTAATGGTGAACTCTGCACTTTGCAAACATTTACACTTAAACTGTCTCCTTAAATTTACTTCTACAAAAGGATGCTGACGCCTGGACAAAAGTTCACATATATGGAAAAACCTGGCTCTGTACTCATTAAAGATGTGTTGCCTTTACAGGGCTAATGTAGCTAAAAAAGGGGTGTGTAGTACACAACACTTAGAAAACCTCATGGACACCAGCCCTGCTGATTAGTGCTTCAGTTCTGTAGTCACATAGAGGTCAATGCAGTAGGTGTTTTTCAAAGGAAATTATTAGGATGGGGAAGGATGTAGGGAGGATTTGCAAGAGATGGTAAAAAATGACACTGGCCTTGTAATAAAAATTCTGAGTGCAGCAGGGAGGGGAAGATGTATCATCATTAGCTCATTTACCGGTTGTGAACTAGCGAGGGCTCATATCCATGAATCTTTCCACACCGCATGCACATTTTTAAGGAGGCAGTGAGCTCTAGCAATCACCTCTAAGATCAGACCCAATGATCACACGAGTAATATGCTCAAAGAGAAAAATAACAGTTGAAGTCTTGTAGCTGGTGCACTTATGAAGTCTGCCACACTTCAAACAAGCAAGAGCTGCGGGAAGCACCTGCAAAAAACGGGCTGTGCTCTGCCAGGGGAACTCTGCCACTGGAAGAGGTAGAGCACATGCCAGCTACTGCTGGGCAAAATCAGGACTAAGCTTAGTGAAGTACTTTGCTTTAGTTAAGTTCAAACACAAAAGTCACAATCAGGAACACAAAAAAAAAAATTAGACATGTAGGAAAGCATGAGGATGTTGGCATTCTTCCGGCTCTTGGCCTTACTATCCATACAGAAGCAAGGTTGGATTTTTGAACCTACAAAAAAAGTAGTACTTTCAGTAGCACTTGTGCTCCTTCATTACCTGGGCTACTCTGAAGAACAAAATCAGAGCTATAAGGCTGAGGTTAATAAAAGAAATATTCTGGGTCCACATAAGGTGAGATTCATTCAGGGGGAGCTACTGTTCCATCTGACACCCCTATAAAGAAAAGGCTGCAATCATTAGGAGAAGACAGATTGTTGCCAGAGACAATGCAAGGGTCTAGAGGCGGTTCAATGAAAAGATTTATTGGTCTTGTTTTGTGAGTAAAGGCAGAAGATATCACAGTGCTGGCTCCTTGTACACAAGCGTAAAGACTTAAAAATCATGCAAAAGAAAAAGAGGAAACAAACAGCAGCTGTGAAAGGGGGAGAAGATGACGTGGGAAAGTTAAATCATCCTCAGTGTGGACATTTTCATGTTAGGTGATGAAAACTGCAACACTGGCATTTACATCAAGGCAATGCCAGCTGTTAACTTCTTCACCTATGCTCAATCACTTCCTTAGGTAGGAACAAGATTGTTCTGGTGAAGAGAAGACAGACCCAGCAGGGTGGACCAGTCCTATGACTGACTCACTTGATTTGAAATCTGGCAATAGGTGTCTGGATTTATGAAGGAATTAAGAGCCTATACCATACCAACAGAAGGCCACTCAATATTCAATAAACTGACTGCAAGCACATCTTTCTTCTCTGTGTCATCTTCTCATCTTCTCTCTTGCTCAGCTCTCTATCTACAAAATAGTGGGTGGAGACTGAAACTTTGCTTTCATAAAGGGCTGAGTTCAGTTAAGCAAATACCATTCCAAAACACCCACACAGAACTTTTAATCCCATTGGTTTCATGGGTTAAAAGCACTTAGCTGAATCAGGGCCCTATGCTGGTGGCAGGGACAATAAAAAGCCCCATGACAGACAGACAGGAGGAGAGGACATACCAGGGTATATATACATCTGCTAGAGAAGGCTTTGGAAGGGAATAAGAGACAGAATTTAAAAAAAAAAAAAGAAAAAAGGAGAAAGCTTTCTAGTTAATTGAAGATTAAGAAGAAGTAGAAATAGAAGTGTAACATAGCTGAAGGTAGGATAGGTTCACAGCAGAAGGCAGGAGATTACTTAATAGTCTTAGACAATTAAATTAATTCCTTTTAATCTTTTTATACACATTGTAAACAAGATCTCTCTATCCCATAAAAATTAACATTTAAAGGCTGGGTAAATACATTAACTAATCCTAAAATCCCAGAAATACTAGTTTTCATTTTTTTCTTTTTTTGAGAAAACAAATGTGAAGCAGGGAAGAGCTCTGTGAACAGTTCTGACCTTCAGACATCCTGGCACTCTGTTTATTTATTCCAGAAATGAAATACTGCTTTCAGCAGCTAAGGAAAAAAAATAAAATATAATAATTGTAATTTAAATTGAAATAGCTATAAATCTTTTCAAGTAACCAAGAGGATGTGCACCCTAAACATCTGCAATGCTACAGAGAACCCACAGAGCACATAAATGGTACCAGCACCTAGAAGTTCAGTCAGGTGCAATATAAAACTCTCTATTCTCTTTATTTTTGAAAACAATTTAAAAATCAGTTTAAAACTATCCAGCAAGACACAGCAGTACGAAGAATTTTGATGATGGCTTTGAATTTACAATAGATAATTACTTAATTGCTACTATTCCTTCACGTGCCCATTGGCAAATAGAGGAATCCTACCGGCACATAATGTTGTACACATTTCCCAGGTGAAATAGAAGCATTCTGCATCAGCAGGGGTGCAGACTCAGTGGGTGATTGGAAGGCCATTTTGGGGCCATCATTCAAGGCCCATCATTACCAGTGCCCAGAGCTGCAGGTGCTCAGCATGACCCAACGCCATGCTGGTGGGCACAGTGCTTTCCCAAGCACTGCTACCACCACTAGAGAGTCCTCTGAATTCAGTCTCATTTTATTTTCACAGACTGCTTTTTCAGGGCAGAACATCCTGATGTACCATACAAACATACTACACGATTTCTTTGTAAACTTAATTAAGCAGTTGAAGAGAGAGTTAAAACATGGCCATGCAGTGCAGTAATCTACAAGTGCTCTGACACCTTGTGCCTAGGGGAGAATGGGAAATTAACAGCTGCGAAGTAGTTTTATAGTTTTGTTTCCAAATATCTGCTGTGGGGAAGATAAAAATCAAGACAGCAAAATATGAGATTAAAAAAAAATTTAAAATGTATGTCACACTACATAAAGGATACTGTCTATTTTTTACTTTGGTGTAAACATGGATATGCCTGCTCATTTTAAATACAGATATACAGGAATTTTGATTACAGTCTAAACAGTTCCTATTCCACTCAAATATCACCCTCAGCAATACGGAAATCTCAATTAACAACAAAAATATGTTAATTCATCTAGGAATTTCTTAATGAGAAAAGAGATACTCATCCACTCATACTATGCCGTTCCCATTCAAGAAAGAAACTGTATCTAAATAAAATTAACTAGAGATGAAAATGCCAATGGTTCCCAGGGTGAAGAACTCTGAAGGCAAATCGCAGGTACATTACTGAATGCAAGTAATGCTGCTGATGAGACGTGGTCTGGAGGATTTTGACTTAAAATTCAGGACAATAAAACTGAATTTCAGCAGGTGATGCCATGATATAACAACTGGCAAGACACTACCTTTGTTATATATATATTTCTTCTTCATCTGCAATGCTGTACATTTCGCTGCTATGACAACTGAACATTTTCCTCCCATCTGTATGGTGACAGAATAGATATATACATCTGTTCACGAATCTTGTTTTCAGAAGACAGATAATATTTTCCAAACTTGTGTGTTTTTAAAGCTCTCTTCAGAATGAAGCAGAACACTGCAGCTTCTCTGAAATAGTAGTCCATAAATCACACTGTACAGGCAGTATGTTTCCCAGAAGACACTCTTAACATCGCTCATCACCACCACAAATGAAGAAGTCAAAATAGAGGCTAGTGACAAGGACCAGGGAACATTACCTTCAGCACATGTTCCCTCCCCATGTTGCCTTTGCTTATCACCACTAGTAATATCCCTACCTAGAGACCCATTTCCTTACCAGCAGATTAAAAATACAAAGATATTTTAACAAAAAAAAAAAAAAAAAACAAACAATAAATAAATTATTAGGAACAGCGAAAGGCATTTTATTGCTGTTTAGTTTAATAATTCTATAAAGCCTTTGTAATATCTTCCATCCCAAGGCTTCCATACCTTTAGAACACACAATTCAGTAACTAA
Source organism: Corythornis vintsioides (assembly GCA_025447755.1). Classification (NCBI taxonomy): domain Eukaryota; kingdom Metazoa; phylum Chordata; class Aves; order Coraciiformes; family Alcedinidae; genus Corythornis; species Corythornis vintsioides. Next base: position 42,638 of record JAOEGS010020590.1, read on the forward strand.
ATTAACTTCAGTGATATCAAGCAACTCAACCAAGGCTGTAGCATCACTAATCTTGGTGTTTGCCTACTCCTTAGGCACTTCCAATAAAAATTCCTATTCTGTCTTACTGAGCCCTACCCTACAGCCAGACCAGGATGTGACAATGGCACAGGAGATTATTCCCATGCAAAATAAGGAGTAGATTCCTGATATCTTTAGGAAAATCTCCAGCCCTGTGATTTAGCTCCAGATGAGTGAAAAAAATGAAAAAAAAAAAAAATTAATAAATTATAGAGTTAAAGCACTGTAATGTGGAGACAGAAAACAGAGGTTTTGATGGGAAATAACTTAAAATTTGGTTATAATAGGAAGTAAGACACTTCCACACTCTGAAGTAAAAAAAAAAAGTAATAATCCAACAAAACCACAGAAGGTCAATCACATAATTGGAAAGTGTGGTTTGAAGCACTGCTTCTGGGTAGAAGTCAAGTGGTTATTGAAAGACTGGAAAAAATGGGCAGAATGCAAGATGGTGGAGCATTCTTCCCTAAAAGAACTACTGTTGTCTTATGCCATATAACACAGCAAGTGTTTTGGCAAGGCAGTGAAGCCATGATAGAAATGTTCCTTCAGCACATTTTTGAGCCAAAATGCAGGCAGCATTAATCTGCCTTGCTGGCTTTTGCATGCTGCCTCAAACCACTTGGTTACAAGCCCAAAAATGGTAATTACTTCCTTAGGTTAATTTTTGTCACCTCTCTGATATGCCTTTAAATCCATACCGGATTTAAAACAAGGGCATCTTAGCAGGTCCGACATGGAAATTACTCTTAAATGGTCAAGTTAGCTAGTAGCTGCTGCAACTACTTATTGTAAAAGCAAATAAATAAACATCTGCTGAGCTCCCAGTGTGCCTTCCCCTAGCCTACAGGATTCCCAACTTGCTACACTCATGTTGTGTGCATCATAGATTCATAGATATTAGGGGTTGGAAGGGACCTAGAAGATCATCTAGTCCAACCCCCCTGCCCGAGCAGGA
>JAOEGS010020590.1:43814-54442 GCA_025447755.1 Corythornis vintsioides
CACCCAGGAACAGATCCAGGCGGGTCTTAAGTGTCTCCAGAGATGGAGACTCCACAACCTCCCTGGGCAGCCTGTTCTAGAGCTCTGTATCAAACCATAGTATGGATGCAGAAGCTGCATGTTTTTGGTATGCTTTGCTGTCTAGTGTCTCACAGTTGGGCATGCCGCCAACCATGTATGGCTGGAGGTCCTCCCACTATCTAGTGATTAATCTGACATGAAACTGCCAGCTTTGGTTAGTAGCAGAGCCCTATCTCACCCCATACCCTCAATAAATTATCTATGGTATCACAGACAGTATTAGCTGGCTCAGGAACACCCAAGAAGCTTTTTTCCCCAGAGCACCTGAGAGGCAGGAGCACAACTCTTCCAAAAACTCCTGGGTCCACCAAAATGGTCTCCCATTATTTCCTATAAAATTATGGTTTATGAAGGGAAATGTCAAACAGCCGTTTCCACACCTGGTCATCAGCCTTATAACTGGCAAAAAAATAGCTAAAAAAATATGTGTAGCTGCACTTTTTAACACTTTAAAATGATGCATCATAGGACTACCCACAGCACAGAGCTTTAGTCAGTCCGTTGGCCAGGCCGAATGGACATGCAGTGGTTACAGTAGGCAGGAAGCAACAGTAAGGATTTGTCTCACTTGATCCTGAAATTTATTTTGTATTTTATTTCCACCCAGCACTGCAACAAGCCAGGCTTCAAATATTCACTCATCCCTGGAAGGCTGAAATGAACAACTGGGCAACTCTGAGCATGCGGCTTATTGGGCATGTCCAGGGCAGTCAATGTAACATTTCTATAATTAATTATTTGGAATAAATGTACTAGATTAAATAGGTCACTGTGATGCTACAGTTATCCTTGGAGATTAGACTGGGAAAGAAGTGATTCCTGAAGAGATTTCTTCTTTAACACTCTCCAGCTCCAAGTACCGCCTTACACACAACCGCCACAATGCACTTTGGTATGTGTTTCCATTAAAATCACTCATAGCATTTTAAAGCCATTAATCATGCGAGCATCACAACTGGCACAAAAATGCCTTTGACATTGTGATGATCATTACACTTACTGTACAGACAGGTAAAGTGAGGCATGAAAAGGTTAGTAATGCTGCTAGAGGGATTTTATCTCTCTCTGTAACATCAAGTAAGCAGCTTTATCCATCTGATAGTTCCTCTGACTTGCAGTTTCAGCTCAAGGCTCAGGGGCGCACATCACAAAAACCACGTAGCAAATAAGCATCTTGATCAGCTAACACAGCAACTCCCTGTGTCGGCACATGTCCTGCTCACTCCATCACAGCTGCCTCTTCCATACTTCCGCCAAAGCCAGGACAAAGCAGGAGCTCTTCATCACATGGAATTTCAAAGCCATCCCTCCATCCTGCTAAAATCACTTCTGGGCTATCAGGATAACTCTTCATCAAACAACCTCTACTAATTCCCTAATTATAAAATAGGGAATTATAAATTTCCTGCATGGACAATTGAAAATGTCTAGGTACAACTCAGTATGAATTTTAATGACATGAGTTATACCACTGCAGCTCAGTGAATGGATGTTCTCAAAACCATAGGGCCGAAAGCATCAGAAGGGCAATCCAACCTTTGTACCTTTGTACCTGATCTCTTTTCTCCAACTCCACCAAAATGCCTAATGTTTTCAGGGCCCATAAATCCAATCAGGGAACTGATCCCCTCGCTCCTTTTCTCAAAGAGCTCATCTCTCATTTCTTGATAGGTGAACTTTCTTGAACCAGCTCACCAAGAGCCTACCAAAAAAAACCAACCAAACAACAAAAACAACAACAAGAAAACAAACAAACAAAAAAACCAAACCAAACAAAAAACAAACCAGAGCCACTACAGGGTAGTAGGAAACAGTAGTCAGGACCAGGAATGGGTTCCCTCTCTTGTAGCCAGCACAGATATATATAGATATATATATATATATATATGCCAGGTTTGAAGGGAGCTGGGGATCATAGCCTTCTTTTACTGAAAAGATGGATTTCTTCACAAGCAATTCACATTAATACAGCAAAAGGTGTGGCAATTTTTTTCTGTAAAGATCAGCCTTTGAGGAGTCCCACTGAGAGAGATGCTATAACCTGGCTCCAGGTGACTAGAGAAAGGGGTTCATGGCTCCTTTGCCAGAGGTTCTCAACCCCTCCAGGTACTTCCCAGGAGAGTTCAAACCCTCTAGTCAAAGTGGACTGGATCATGACTGCATACTCGTTACTGTCCCAGTGACCACGTTCAACATCTAGACAAAGCTTCCAACTGGTATCAGAGGAGTTTTAATTTGTGGATATATAGAGAAAAACAGCTTTTCTGAGGATTAGCTGGATTTTATCTTTGCTAGTGAAAGATTAATGTTCATTATGAAAAATTAAGCAGGAAATCCTCAAAAAAGTACTGAAACATATGCAAAAATTTCAAACACCCGTATGTTTACATCCAGACAACGCAAACCCTTCTGCACTCCTAACAATATAGTAGTACAGCACTTTTCATTGCAGCAACACCTACAGTCAGTGACATCCATGGGGTTTTTCCACTTCCAGCATCAATTAATTGAATCCTTAGAGTTCAGATAATTCGGATATAACTTAGATATTATCTTCTGTCTTTATAGGAAAGCAGAAATGACTTGACAATAAATAGATGGGGGACCAGACTCCAGAGTTAGCAGTCCTAAATTCATTAGGTCGCATTTATTAAATAAATTTTGCCATCTACCCTTTAGCCAGCACAGATAAATGCCAGTCCTGTTCCTTCCTTGTAAACAATCCCCATCTCCTCTTCAAATGTCACAGTAGGCCCTATCTTCCTTTCTGATTATTTTGCTTTCTCCAGGACACCTTGCAACTCAGAGCAGGTTGTCACCTACACTGAATTACATGCTCCTAAAAGAACAGTACCTCATTAAAGGTAAAGACACACTGGGATGTGAAGAAACCACATGCTTACAAAAAGCACCTCATCTCATTAGCAAATGGATGGTATAACAGCTCATCATGAAGATGAAGACACATCATTAATTTGCTCTGCATGTAGATACTTAAGGCATAGAACACACTTCCACATTCCTGGTACTGTGAGAGGAAAAATCACACATGAAAGTTTGTGAGGCTTCTAATGGAAGTAGTTCACATGGGTTGAGTCTACCTCATTAAGGATTACCTGAAAAAAAGCATGAGGCAATTGTCTTTGAAGAGCAGCGCTGGTAAAAGTTAAAGTGAGGGAAGATGCCCCATACCTGGGAAGGATTCAGAGCACCCAGCACCACTCAGAAGAATCAGCCCCAAAGTCCTGCTGTGGTTTCACTCCAATCCCCCTCCAGAAGCTGTGGGCAGCCCAGGAACCTCAGCTATCCCTGGAACATGTCACGCTACTGCTGCTTATGACTATCCAGTGCACTTTCCCCACAGCGAAATAGAAGGTTATCATCCTGTAGGAAGCTGCATACTCACAACAGATGGCTTGGACTGTAATCTGCCACCACCTAAGAGTTACTGCTTAATGATAATTAAAGCAAAGTTAAAAACAAACACAAACAAAACAACAACAACAAAAAAAACCCTAACTGATATAACCAAGCAGAAGTAGTGCAGTGCAAACCAGTTCATTCTCACAGTCTTTTTAAAACCTGCTCCAAGACCCTGCATAGTGTAAGAAGGGTGATCTCACATGGAAAGACATACTGAGGGTCAGAAAAATCTGCCTCATCCTCCTCTGTGTTCTATGGCCAAGTACAGCTTAATCACAGAGATGCTGAACACCTCAAGTTTCCACTTCCAATTAATTTCTACATTGTCATTCTCCCCACCCGACCCCAAGAAAACGAATCAAACTATTTAACTTATCTACACCTCTCACACCCTTTCAGTAAAATGAGAAACTACATAAACATTGTACATCAAAGAGCTTCCTTCATTAAAATGTGAAAAATAATTTGTGTACTTTAGATGAAAGGTGTTCTGGGACTGTGAAGTATTCTGGCAAATTTAATTAAATCTCATAGTTATTCCCTCACAAAAATGAAGCTTTTGGGAAAAAAAAAGTTTTAAAAAATTGAACTGATTCACAGTTAGGGTTTGGTTGGTTTGTTTTTTTTCTTTTTGCAAAATCTTTACCTTTTAAATTGAAGCAGTGGTGGTAAGCAAAACTATTTTAAATGACCAATGTGTTAAGTTACATTTCCAGAACACAAATTCTCAGTAAAAGTTTCAAATGAAGAGGAAAAATCCCCCAATAATTATGCATATAATTAATTATGAGTTGCAATGATGTAAAATCAAATGTAAACTGAAAAACCAAAGGCTTCAATCATGAAAGGTTGGCAGATCCAGCTGTCACATTATGGAAGAGAGGTCTTGAAGCCAAACACAACGAAATTACTCTCAGGCCAATGTAAATAACTAATGAGTCTTGACATAAATTAAAGCAGGAAAGTTTAACTTCATTCCTTATAGTCACAAGAATGATTATTCATCAATGCTAATGGTCACAAGATCAGGTTTATAAATAAAACCTGATTTTCACTGGCAAAAGAAGCCACCTAGCTCAAGCCAGACCCAAAATTCAGCATCTCCTTAGGCCTAGAGATGCACACCTCTCCAGTTCATCACCTTGGAGAACTGTCACTCGTTCGTAAACAGTGAGTAATATTTTGCTCAACTCCAAGACAAAAATATCATCAAAGTACCTGACTTTGAGATTTCCTATGAGAAGCTGCTTCAGGCTGCCTCCTGCTTGAGAGGGGGCTGTGCTAATAAAACTGTCACCAATGGACAACAGCTGCAAAGATGAGATGTAGTTGGCTACAAAGGTAATGTTTGGTTAGTATCTTCAGGACACAGTGTTGACATCAGAGCAAAAAATCAACTTGTGTGTCTAAATAGAGGGGCAGGTAAGCTCCACAGGATGTCCTGATCTCCCCAGTCATATAGTTGGGCGATGCACTGGAGGGTATTATAGCTCTCTTCAGACCCTATTTTCTTTCTCATTCTCCTGATGTAGAAAGCACAGAGGAAACCACACATCCCCCTCTCCCACAGTACACTGCAGGAACACTGACCTGAGCAGAGGACACGTACCACCGGCTGGAATCACTTGACCAACTTTCACCACCCGGGACAGGATTCACCTCACCTTAAGCTGAGCACCAAGTTCATGTTCAACCTCCATTTAACCAGGGGAGTGAAACCGTATGAGATCAACTCTGCCCCACAGTACATGTACAACTTAATCTTCATGTCAACTAATTTACAAGGCCAGGAGAGTAGCCCAGAGCCCTGTAAGAGATCACACAGCTTCCCACCCCACATCCCTGCCCTGTGCTCTGCAAAACACAGGAGATGCAAAGCCTGCATATCTGTCCTCGAAACATTCCAACAAAAGGGAAAGATGTGACAAACTTCTAAACTCAACTGCATGATCTACCCATTTTTTGTTAGCTCTGAACAAAATGACCAAGTCAATGCCAGTGGACAGCCTGACTGAGAAATACAAAAATATATTAGTGTGAACACCTAATGCAAACCAACTGTGATGAAAACTCCCTCCCCACATGGACTTCAATTTGGCTTTCTCTCAGTTATTTCTTATTGGCAATACTTCAATGATAATAAGACACCATAAGTGTATAAAATGTAATAAAGATGTTTACATTAAACAGCAGACTACAAATTAAAATAATCTATTGCATGAGCTATAGAAGCTCACTTCAAACATCTATATTCAGGTACATACATACCTATGAGTAGAAAAAGTCTGACAGTGGAAGGATTTTTTTTTAATTTTATTTTATATTTACCTTGCTGGCAAAGATGTAAGAAGTTCCAAGGCTTGAACACTTAAATTAGCCAAACAACCTTAAAATCCAACCCAATTTTTTAGCGATGAGTGCAATGAAAGATTGGAAGAACTTTCCAAGGAAGTGTCTGATTCATAATTACTTGTAGTCCTTCAACTTCAAATAGCTTTGTAGAAAGTACCCTTTAATTCAGCTTCCAAGGTAAATCCTAGAGCCTGACTATGTACTGAAGCAGGGGAAGAGATGTGTGCATTTGCATTTTTGATCAGTACAGTGTTAGCAACTGTCTCTGCTCCAAATCATTCCAATCTCAGCCTCAATCATTCCTGATCAACTGTCCAGTTCCACTGCTCCCTGAAAAAACACATAAACTGTTGCCAAGGTCAAACAGCAAGATGTGTCCTTGATTTTATTGGCCACTTGGAGATTCCTCTCTGTTGGACTTGTTTCAGAAAAGGATTAGGCAGTACACCAAAGTGGCTCCACATATCTTAGACCCTGGTGAAACATTCTCCCCATCCATCCCAGGAGGACAATTCTGTTTGTATTGCCCTCCACATGCTCATAAACTTGCAGTTTTGCATTAACATGACTTCTCAAGGCCCTGACTTGTGCCTTGGAGGAGCTGAAAAGGATTTTTCTCCATTTTCCTCTGAACTACCATGAGTTGCTCACATGGTATGAAATAATGTTAGGATAAAGCAGGTGCTCAGATGCTCAGACTGAAATCAAGCACTGGAAGTCAACTTTTCTCTAGTGTCATCTAACTGGCTACCTTGTGGCTTGGTCCCATTGCTGGCAGTCTGGACATAATTTTTGTGCAGGAGCACTTGGGTATAATGTAATGGACGATGATACACATGGTAACTGAGGGGGGTAACTTCTGGGCTTACACACTAAGGGAGAGAATAACAGAACACACGATAATACAAAATAACAACTCTCAAGGGTGATAAATGTGACAGTTATGAGAAAATAAAACCTGCATTTTTCTTTATTAATACATAAATTACTCAGAGACTGAGATGAAATGTCCTATCATCTGGAGCATCCTAAGTAGTAAAGGAGATTCTCAAAACATTTTCCAAAGAAGGAAAAACATACAAATTACAGCTAGCTATAAAAATTGTACATCATGAGCTGTTTTATGGGGTATAAAGCCAAGAGAGCTGAACAGCTTTAATGGAGAAATTCTGCATGACTGGCCATACTTAGGAAGTATGTCAGAGTGACAGTAAAGGCCCTTTAAAATAAATATTTTCATATACTAATGCATTGTTTTAGGGTTCATATTAATAAATAAAATGGTAAATAAGTTCACTCCAGTGAAACAAAGACAAGCCTTGATCCTTTACTAACTTACAGTCAAATGACAGGGAAATTATAAACATACAGAAATTATAGTAAAAAAAAATGTTTTACCACCACAACTAATTTTAAAGGAAAAGAAAAATGCTAAGAATTACTCTCTAAACATGAAAATCATAAATGAAGGAAAGCTTGCACTATTAAAAACTGCCAGAGATAACTCATAGAACAACAAGAACACAGTACCGCAGACTCAGAATTAGCTGCTCACAGGAATGCTCTATTCATGCCTGACACAGATACGGGATCATAGACAAGATTTTGGCCAGGACCATTCTCTGCAATTCATCTGGCACGCTCCTTTCCCAGAGAAGCTGCTCAGGAGACTGATGACAGCTGGGCTGAGGACTGACAATCTCCAGTTCCAAGTGCCTGTGAGCCTCCCCTCTTCCTGAGCCACCTTGAAGCAACACCCACCAGCACTTCTCTTGTATGGTCTAAAGTTACTTTGAAGTTACTGGTTTTAGAAGCTTGGCATAATTAAGTGCCTCTGAAATACTGGCCCTGGGCCATGAAATTGCCTAGACTCACCAGGAAAATGAAGAACATATGTAATACTAATACCTCAAAACTCTACAAAGAATTAAATTCTACCAGTAAGTCTGGTAGACTGCCCAGATTTACCCCACTAGCTGCTACATGCTTTCATAAAATTAAGCAAGTGAGAGGGGAAAAAAAATCATGTATCCCAAACCATTTTATTTTTTTTTTTTTTTCAAGGAAATGCTAGTAATGGTACACATAAATATTTACCAGATCATTCAAATTGCAATAAATGAAAGTATCCTTCAACTTGCACACACAGTAACTGAAAACTATTTTAGAAGTGGTGACAAGATGCAAGGAGTCTGAAGCAATAAATTTATTCCCTTCTGCCAAATAGATACAACAGTGCAGGCAGGTCTGGTTTATTATAAACTATATCATCTGTTGTTTTTAGCTGCCATTATTAGTCGCTTGAAGCCATGATTAGGGTTTTGCAACACCAACTGCTTCTTTTTAGACTCTAGTCACAGTTTCTCAGGGATTTCTGTCACTCTCGAGGTACCTTAAAAGGTATCAAAAGAGAAGATCAGACTGCCATAAATAAATTCATGGAGTCTGCAATAATTTGAACTCCACCTCTATTTAATAGTAACTTCAAGATTTCACTGCTGGGAAAGACAGGCTTGGTTTATTCATTTGAATTTCAGGGCTGAAATCACCTAAAGATAAAAAATAAATAGATTCATCTCCAGCTTGCTTCTTATCAGATGGCCTCTATGAGGGTGGAAATCGGTGTCAGTTCATGCTTAAAGGTAAAGTGACAATGAAAATCAGGGGACTCAGATTCATTAATAACCTTACGAAATGAGGCTAGTAAGTTATGAAAGTGTTGCTTAAGCCCATGCTTATGGGTTTTGCAAGAACATTAAAGATCTCCTAATCATTTCATTTATACCATTTTTTTTTAATCTCTGTGTTCAATTTCAGTGAGACTTAAAAAGACATTTTAATCCTTTTGTGATAAGCAGAAAAAGATTTCTGCTTCAGTTTGCCCACCTATGCAGTAGGAAGCAATTCCTTGCGCCATAGTCACTGCCACATTAATTCTGAACAAGCCTATAGCAGTATCTGCAGCAGAAGATGCTCAGTGTGTCTAACCTCCCTGCTCCTCTAGAACTCATTTTGTTCATTTGCTATTACTAGTACATCCACGGGTAGCGTAGGGGTAAATATAGAAACTCCTTGAGTGCCAGGCTGTTACATCAACTGTGCACAGAGTAGGAACATATGCCAGACTAAAAAGTGGAGCCTGAGTCAAAAACACTGTTAAGCTGAAAGACAAATCATTAAAAAAAAAAAAAAAAAAAGAGAGAATGAAGATGTCAGCGTTTAGGCTAGAACTGATCTCATATAACTCAAGTCTCACTAGTTGTCGAGGTCCCCACAGCAGCCAAATGAGAGGTACTGCTGGATGGCATTTAGTCACGCAAGGTGACTGATATCATAAACTCAGATGCAGTTGTTGAACACACCTCCAGCTCCCAAGGCAGCAAAAATACACCACTGCTATGTTTTCAGCACTATGAGGGTTTATGTATCAGAGCTGAGAAAATCCAAATTCTTAGAGAAGGCAGTAGAGGGCCTCTGACAGACACCATTCCCAGAAGAGCAGTTATATCTATTAGAGCTATCACTATAATGAAAACTCAGGGCACACTGTCATGCTGAAAAAAATATTTAACAGATCTCTATTTTCTGTTGCAACAAACTGGAAATAAAGAGGGATTTTTACACATTTTCTTTCTAAGGAACTGGAATTAGCAGTCTGGCACAAAATGTGGAAGAACACACTGGGCAGGAAGCAGTACTAGAGAAGTACTGGAGAAAGAAAAATATTGCAGAAGAATAAAAATAATACACTTGAGCAGAATTTTGCTGAAAGCAGAGACTTACTTGCAGTCCAGTCTACTCATGCATCAGTAGATGAATTGGGACCACTTTATATCCTAATGATATAATGGATACTGCAGTCTTCTTTTCATTAAGACAGCAGCCAAAAATATCGATTTGTTGTACTTCATACTCCTGCTTACCTTTACAAATTTCAGGAGAGACAGTGGATAAGCCAATAGAGTAAGTCAGTTTAAAAGTGACAAATTAACTGTGCTGAAAGTAAATAAACAGCTACCTCTTTGTAAATTAATTCAGTATGTGACTTGAGCTCTTTTCTACAGCTAGAAAGCTGATTCATCATTCAGCAGCATTTAATTTGCCACTAGTTCAATAGCAGAGTATTAATGCTGTGTCCTATCTGACATACCAGGTCAAAGTCTGCACTCGAGTTACAATATTGTGACTTGGACAAACTCTTGAACCCCCAAGCCCTGCTCTCCACATTGCCCTGGATGCAGCTATGCACCCAATGGTTGCCCGAGTTGGCTTAAGCTGTATTGAACAGTTGGGGAAAACAGAGGAAGAATCCAAATTTTTTTTTATCTGCTGAATTATCCAGCATCTTCTGGAATGGTATAGTGAAACAGCACAGGTTGGTTTGCTTTCAGGAAAATACTCATGAAAGAGTAAAAAGCAGATAAATACTTGCAACTTTTAAAGTTCAGGGGGTTGTGGGTTTTTTCTCACCCACAAACTGTATTTCAGTTCTGGAAAGAAACTAAGTATGTTTACCATGGAATTTAACTACAGTTCCCTCTCACACCATAGAATCATAGAATCATTTGGTTGGAAGAGACCTCCAAGGTCATCAAGTCCAACCATTCACCCTACACTGCCAGGGTCCCTAAACCATGTCCCCCAGTACCACATCTACGTGGTTCTTAAACACCTCCAGGGATGGGGATTCAACCTCCTCCCTGGGCAGCCCATTCCAATGCCTAACCACCCTCTCTGTAAAGAAATTCTTCCTGATATCTAACCTAAATTTC
>JAOEGS010020591.1:0-32782 GCA_025447755.1 Corythornis vintsioides
TTGTCTTCATGCTGTACTAGAATAATTCTAAATTTTATCTTGGGTCCACAATATTTTTTCACAAAGAGAAAGTAGCAAAATTGTGTAATCCAACACATCAGGACATTTTATGTTTCTTACACAGGAAAATTAAATATAGATTACTTTTATTAAAATTATTGGCTAATACTGTATTAGTGAACTGCATGCAGGAAAATGCTACTATTACCCTAACTGATGCTAAAGAACATTATTAACGCACCAAAATAATAAAGATTACATTTTTTATTGTATGTTCTTTTTGTCTTCATTATCTGACATTTTGTAATATTATAAAAAATGTGTGATTCTAAAACCACAGAATGAAAGGATACGGAAAGGTTTTACAGCCAGTTCTACTGCTTTTCCACATGAACAAATCCTTGGGACTTGCTTGTTAGGCACCACCTAGAAATTTCTATTTTAGTGCATGTTAGACACTGAGCACAATGATTCTGCAGGTATCAACAGAACCAGCCTAATTCCATGAGCTCATGCAGTGGCTCCATGCAGTGGGCTACTGAACCATCAAATACCAGAGCTGTCCTGAGTGTGTTCCAAGAGGCTCAGACCACTTACAGGAGCAAGAACTGAGCATTCATGAATTTACAAAAAGAAAATGAGGATTGAAAATTGTGCCAGAGACATTCCCCAACCTGGATTATGAGAACTAGTGTATTCTTGCTAGTTCCTGTTTAAAAATATGCTACAGAACATCTCCTAGTCAAAAGCACTTCCAAAAAAGGTGAATTGGGAAAACCTGAATTTTAATAGTCTTTGTAACTCTAGAATTCCCTAGGAGGAAAGAATGAGGGAAAAAAACAAAACAAAACAAACACAACAACTAAAAACAAAAGCAAAAAACCTAACAACTTTCTGTATTTGATTTTACTCCGTTGCCATTTCGTTTCTCCACAGAAGCTTCACCTAACATGAAACACATGGCGTGTGGGCCACCTAGTCTTAGCCAATAAAAAACCGCACCCAATCGAACAAGCACAGAAAGCCAGCTCTGGAAGGTTTCTCTTAGGCATGCAGTGGTGACAGACGAACCGCTACAGACCGCCCCTCCGAGAAAGCCGGTGGGACGGAGTCCCCCGGTCAGCGCCGCTCCCCGAGGCTTTCAAATCGCACCTGCCTCGCCCGGCCTGACACCAGAACCCTAGAAACAGCCAGCCACCTCCCGGCCTTTTACACGAGTTTTTCTTCCCGTGTGACTCCCGCCCCCTTTTCCTCCAAGCCAATGGCAGCGGGCGCTCTCCTGCTGGCCAGTCAATGGCAGTGTGCTGCTGGGGGCTTCCCCGCCCTTCCGGAGGCCTCTGGCAGCGGCGCTGGGTAGCAACGATGGACGCTGAAGTGCAACAGGTGGGCGCTGCCGCCGGGCGCCGTCCTGCCCCGGGCTTCTCCGCGGGCGTGGGGCGGTGCGGGGGCTGGGGGAGGCAGTGAGGAGCAGGAAAGGGGCTTGGATCAGGAGCGCGACCAGTAAAGTGCGGCCGGTCTGGACCGGTCGGCGCGGTCTTCTGCCGTCCCGGGGAGAAGTGTTCACGCGAGTGAACCGAGGCCGTCTCTCCCTCAGGCCCTGCTCAGTTATTACTGCCAAGAAGGCTACTTCCAACACGTCCGCGCTGCGGCAGAAGAGGCGCTGGGGCGGCTGGGCAGCGATCCGGTGCTGCTTTTCTACCGGGCCTATGGCGCCCTGAGAGCAGGTAACGCGAAGCTGGGGAGCTATTGCGTCGTGATAATACTCCTGACCCTCCGCCGCCCACCCAGACCGTTGGTCTTCCTTGTAGCACAGAATTCAGTCTTTAGTCTGCTAGACTGAAAGAAAACAATAGAAAACAGTCTGAATGTTTTCTGTGTTGAGATTACAATCACTGTTTATCTGTCGCGCACCACCCCCTCCCGTCCACTCCCCCATTTTTAAAGAAACGGATTGTAGAGTGCTTCAATGAGAAATAGTACATATTTATTTAGTTATTCATTTTAAGTGGTTACATAAACATGAGTCAGGTAAACGGGTTTATCCATTTTTGGAATTTGAGCCCTATTCAAATGCCCATTGAATTGTATCACAAAGATAAATTTGCTTGTTCCACTTCTTCACTTCAGTGTCACTGTGCCTAACTTTGTGACCATCTGACTCAGAGCTGCTCACAGATAATGCTTATTGGGAAGATCTTTTTGTACATTAAACTATTTTGAGAAGTTTATCTAAATCCATATTTAAAGGATGTAACCTAAAGTGAGGGAGATGTGGCAGGGGACAGGAAGGATTCAAAAGAGTTTGAGCTAGTGTATATCTTCCCAAGCACCATAAACTTTTTTATTTTACAATTGCACATTCCTATTTTTCAAGATATTTTCTTGTCTGTTGATGTTCAAAAGAGTTACACAAACAAGGCAAAAATCCTGACTATATAAAGAAACAGGAGCAAGAGGAGCTCCTCGGTGCCCTGTATCAAACAAAAAGTAAAGATGATTTTCATCACTGTGATGAAAGAAACTGAAAGAAAGATAAAAATCTCATTTTTTATGGCAGTTGGCAGAACTAGTGCTTAACTCCTTTCAAGTTCTCTGCATTGAGACGCTTTTTTCTTTCTTGTGTCTGTTTGAAAGACTTGCACAAATGAAAATCGTTATGTGAATAATGAATAAAGTTATGAAGAAAGTGTTATCAAAAAACACAGAAGAAAAAAACAGAGGGAAAAAATTAAGTCAGATTGAGGTTTGATGCTGATTCTCTCTGTCATGAAAAATTTTATAGCCTATACTGTGCTTGTTTTCACTAGGTGACATCCAAGAGAGCATTCGACAGTTGGAGCCTATTAAAAACAGACAGGAGGTGTCACTTTGTACAATGATGGCTCTGATTTATGCCCATAAAAAGAGTCCTAATCCAGGTATGCTCATTAAGATGATACTGCTTCATGTTTTGAACAGCTGTGTGTGAAGATCTGAGAGTTGTAGACTAATTCTGCCCAGTTTAAAAAGGTGTACTCCAGCTTTGCACTTGACATAGTATCTGTACTGAATTGGTTACTAGGTAGTAACTCCTATACACCAAAATAATGTTTTCTGTGCAATTAACCTGTTGAGAGCAACTGACAATAACAATGAGGATGTAAGAAAATGAGCCCTAGGGTTCAGAAACACAAGACACCCTTTCCAGGAATTCTGGAGCTAAATTATCATGTGTTCAGCATTTTAGGTCTACTCTGTAGTTAGCTGTTTACTTATTTGGCAGACTTTGGTATAAATGTGACCCTTATTGTCAAGTTTCCATTTATCTGTCTCAGCTACAAATCTAAGGTTTAGCAGATAGATGGGTCCTTGCACAAATGACCATGTTGATGGGAACCTTTTTTTTTGTCTTTTATGTCTGTACCTGACTAAATTGGGATTTCCTGTGTGTTTATCAACATATAATAGGAAAAACAATGTTTAATTTGGAAGCCCTTGGCTTCAGTGCTGCTATTTTGTAATATTTTTAGCTGGTATCAATAAAAGCTCTGAACAAAACATTTTCAGATCGAGATGCTATTCTAGAGTTGGAGGCAAAAATGAAGGAGCAACGTAAAGCAGCAGGACAGCAGGCTCTGTACTATGCTGGTTTATTTTTGTGGCATCTTGGTCGTGAGGACAAAGCCCGTGAATATGTTGATAGATTGATCAAAGTTTCTGGTGGTGGTAAAGAGGTAACTTTTTGTTTGTTTGTTTCTGTGTTAAGTAGTACAAGGACAATGTATCCTGTGAAGCTAGGCTTAATGCACCAATGCTGTTTTGAGTTTTAATACTTTCTTAATGTCATAAATTCATTTGACATCTGTCATTAAATGTCTGGAACACATAAGAGAAATAAAACTCAGCAAATAGAAGTCATAATTCCTTCAATGAAAAGACACATTTAATCTTTTAAAAGTTCTAAGTACTGTATTTTTTTAAATAATACTATTGGGGATTTGGGATCTGTCAAATACTTGCTGTTCACACACAGGTTTCTCTTTTTAAACAGACAGAAGAAAAAGCCTAATTTCTATTCTTTTTCAGCACCTTGTGTGTTTCTCATATAAACAAAATGTTAAAAAACTATTCTGCAGAAATGTTTGTAGAAAATATTCTTACTTAAGCCATCACTTCTGCAAGGTTTATGCTGTCTGCTGAGCATGTTAGACTAAGTAAGTGCCATTGTTCACTTTCAATCCTGTAAGTAAATATACTATTTGATTAATTCTGGAATGAATTACTAATATTTTAGGTTATGTTGTAGACTGGTTATAATTTCAAATATATATTTCAAAAAGCTAAAAGTAGATACTGTAAGGTGGTTTTTTTTTTGTTGTTATTTCTGCTTATTACTGTATCTAGTGTACTTTTTAAACTACTTTGTTAATGGAGAATTCCAATCTATATTTTGTTTACAGGGGTTGATTTTGAAAGCATGGCTTGATCTCACCTCTGGGAAAGAAACTCACATTAAAAAATCTGTGAAATATTTTGATGAAGCACTGCAAGAAGGCAATGATGTTTTTGCTCTGCTTGGTAAAGTAAGTTTACTTCATTATTTTAACAATTCCTAAAAGTCATATTAGTCTTGTGTTGTGATTAGAGAGATGTTGAGAAGAGTTGTCTGTAGGTGAGATTGTCCAAGAAGTAGAAATATGACTCAGTCATACACTTCTGTTCAGAGGAAAAGACTAGGGTTTAGCAGAAATTAAGTTTGAATTGATTTATGAAATAGTTTAAGGAATATAGAACAGTTATGTCACAAATTAATTACTAGTACTATAAAAGTATACTGACACTGTTTCTGTGGTAGACAACCCATTTTCTTAATTCTGAAGTTAATTGAGTAGCTGAGGTTTATCTTGCTTTGTAGATTACCTCTTTGGAGGTTCTCAGTGTCTTTGTAGATTAAGGCAGAGGGGCATGCCTGGGTTAGAGTGATGATACACTGTGTCTGTTACCATATATGTAATTATGAATTTCTGGGACATGGTGGTTGTATTATTACATTTCTGTAGTATACTGCTGCAGTAGGGTATTGCTTCACTAAATACAATTTCTACCTTTTTTAATGAACTGCAGCTTGTAATTATTTCTTCATGCATGTCTGTTTCTTTTATGCTTTGTATTTCTTTTTTATTGCAATAAAATTAGCTACTGAATGATACTTTACAGTCTGTTAGACACTGATGTAAAAAAAGAAAGATATAGATTAAATACAGTCAGTCTAAATGTATGTTGATTTTCCTATGTATAAAATGTTTAATCTATGTTTTGTGTTCTGTATCCTAAAATTGTGAGATGGTATAGATGTAAAGTTACTTAAAACCAAATAAGATAATTTTACTCTTCAGCTACATCTCTTTCTCATGCTTGTAACTGACTAGTATCTTGTAAACGCTGCAATTAGAATTCTTGTGACACACTAGGTTTTTTTATGTCAACTTTTACCATTTGATTGTTGCTGTATTTCTGGTTCTGAAGTTCAAACTTCTGAATCATCTCACAGGCTTTTGATGCGACTTCTCTTCCTTCCATTAGGCACAGTATTTTGAGGTCCGACAGAATTATTCAGGAGCTCTGGAAACTGTGAACCAGATAATTGCCAACTTTCCAAGCTTCATTCCTGCTTTCATAAAGAAAATGAAGCTACAACTAGCCTTGCAGGACTGGGAGCAGGCGATTGAAACAGCACATAGGTTAAGTATGAAGTAGCACACCACTAGTTGTGTTCTTGCCATCTTTGCAATATAAGAACAGTTTGAAATGAAAGTTAATAAGTTTCCATTATTTTTTAATGAGTTTGAATTACCTTAATCAGATTTAAGCCAAACAAGCAAAACCCCAAAAACATTAAAGTTGTTTTATTAGAACCCAATCTTGCAATTCTGTGAGGATAGTACAGCAATACATTAATCATTTTAGATGAAATTTTTTTTTTGAGATATGCATGAAGTATCAAAGCTTTTCAATTGAGAGCTATTACTTAAAGTGACTGTAACACATGTTATTTTATTCCCCTTTTAGGATAAAGCAGGTGTGATTGAGCAAAGGCTCTTTTTGGTTTTTTATATTGCTTTTCTTTTGGCTTTAGGTTGTTGCAGAAAGATGCCCTCAATTTAGAAGCCATAAGAATGGAGGCCCTGTATTATCTGTGCAGGGAGGGAAATATATCTCAGGTGAGTCTTCATATTAGCAGACAATGAGTGTGCAACAGCCTTTGTAGGGACTACATGTCTCATGTACTGTCTTCTTTTGGCCTCTACATCCTTTGTCTGTTCCTGTGCTGCACTACTCTTTTGCAGGAAGAGGTATATTCACCTATTCTGACTGCTATGGCTGCTCTATTTTATTGTTTTCTGGATGTCAAGGGAAATGTAAATTTTTTTTTTTTAATTCTGTCTCTTCTGAGAATTATTGTAACTGTTCTGTAAGTATTTTATTAATTGATTTAACGGAAATAATGAGGTCTTGTACTTCCCAGGGAGGTTGTGGAGTCTCCTTCTCTGGAAACAATCAAGACCTACCTGGATGCATTCTTGGGTGACTTAGTCTAAGTGATCCTGCTCTGGCAGGGAGGGTTGGACTAGATGATCTTCTAGGTCCCTTCCAACCCTTAACATTCTGTGATTGTTTGGTAAACTTTTTGAAGGGGGTTATAGTAGCTTAACAACAATCTGAGATGTTAGGTCATATAAGTGTGCTTTGTTCACCTTTTTTTTTTTTTTTTTTTTTTAATTAGGTTTTTTTAGCTCTTCAGAATTCTTTTTAACTTTTCCATCTACTCACAAGATCTTTTTCTGCACAGGGATATATGCAGGTATTTTGTACTGGTGGTGCTTGTGCCATTTTTCAGAAAATTTTAGAATATGTTATCTAAATTGTCATGAAAAATCATTACATATTTTAAAGTATCTTTCAGTATGCAAAAAATGCTGGAATAATTTAGGTAGAGATTTATCAAAAAATGTAGTGTTTCCAGTATTTTGAAGGTTTTTTTCAAGTTCTAGAGAAAAGGCATTTTAGGTGGTTAAACATGTTTTTAGTTGTTTCTGCTCTTTAGATGTTAGTGTATTTATATTCAAATGTAAGTCTTAACACAGCCTTGGGAAATGTGGAGAAACAGTAACAACCAGAGACTCCAATTCAATAAGGCTCTGCATGAAGGAAACTTGCTGGACATGGTAGGGCATAAAAAAAGATTCTGAGGTTAAATGTCACATATGACTGAGAATTATGTCTAGGAAAAAAATTTAAAACCTGATGAGATTTAAACATCATTCAGCTGTCAACATCTAAAATAATATTAAAAACCCTCTTATAACCTTAGACACACCTGAAGTATCTTAGGTGCTTTGAGAAACTTTGATGTGAAAAGTCTGAACACTTGGAATTGCTTTGATTTTGATCATGTGTGTCTGTATCACACTGAAGCCTGAACAAGATTCACCAATTGAATTCCTCATACTCTCTGTATGGGATTCTTCTGTTATATCAGATTCAGCTCAAGACTAATTTTTTTTTTTTTTTTACCATGTATAAAAGACAGATGGTCTACTTTATTGTCACTTTACTACTCCAAAGTATTTTTCTAGGAATTCTAAAATAAAACTGACTCCTAGCCCTGAAATCTTTTGAATGCTGTGTTGTGACTAGTTTTTAGTGAAAATTTCAGTTGTCTTATTCTGTTTGTTGTTTCTGTCACGTTACTCCTTTTTCTCCAAGGCATCAGCAAGACTGGGAGACCTAATTAAAGCACTGGACAGGTTAGAACCACGTAATTCGCAGCTCTTCTATAAGATGGCATTAGCTTTCAGTAGAACAGTGAGTATGCTTTTCTTCTTAAGCAGCATACAACTATCTATGTATCCTGGGTTTTGTTTCATTTTCTGGTAGATCAATGTTAAATGTCTATTAAAAATAGAAAATGAAAGGCAATTGAAATAGTTTACCTATTGTAGCCTTTTGGTAGCTATATTTTTCAAGTTTTACATTCAGTATTAATTACAATACTTAAGCCATCTCATTCAAAAAATGCTTTTACTGCTTACTTTTAAAACAGAAACAGGCTTCCAGTGAAAATACTCAACTGTGCTCTAACCATATTCTTAATGTAGGACAGTGCCAGGGTTAATCACATAGCCTTGAAACGGAAGGTTTCTTTGTCAGAATTGTTTTAAGCAAGCTGTCAAAGCAGATTATCAACTGTTCCTTATTGTATTATGGTATTGTATATTTGTTTGGATCCAACTTACATTAATGTCATAATTTTTATAGAATTACTACAGATTATATTAGTCTCATATGATGTATTGTTGTCTCAACTGCTGCAGCAAAATTCAGCATGTTTTTCTAAGTGAATCTGAAAAATAAGAAAAACTTAAGGTTTAAAGATTATTCTTACCATTAGTGTGGCAGGAACCAGCTCATCCTTCAGCATACACAAACCTTAGTTGAAAGAGCATCTGAATTGGCATCTGACAATGCAGAATTTGCTACTGAACTTGGCTACCAAATGATTTTACAAGGGAAAGTGAAAGAAGCTTTAAAATACTACAAGACTGCTATGACACATAATGAAACATGTATTTCTGCACTAACTGGTAAGGTCTTACACCATCTCTTGGTGTTTTTTACTGCTCTTAAGACAGAGATAACTCTTTTCTGATCAAGTTTTTCCTACTAATGTTACTAGGAAAATCTAGATCTGTTAGAACAAGAGCATAGGGCAGTACTTCCTGATTTATGTTACACTGTCTTCCTTGTAGCAACAATTTCTCCACACTGGGCAAGGCTTTTGGTCTCCCTTTTGAAAAAGTGAAACTTTTTTCTCTTTTAGATTAGAACTCTTGAAGTAATGGTAAGGACAGAGATGTGGCTATATATTTTTTAACCTATTGTTGTGTTTTTGCTTTAGTTTTGTTTGTTTGGGTTTTATTGTTTTTTTTAAATAATTTTATTATGTAGTGTGAAAGAACTATAGAACTCTTGGGCACAACAAAATAAAAACTTTTCCATGGTCATTGACAGAACAAGCTGTCCATGGCTACATATGTGTTTTAAAAGATACTGAAAAACATAATCAAGTCGAAACATATACTATATACTTTATACCTATAGATATACTTTTGATGTATATGTTGTGTTCTTTGAAAACAAAAAAACAACAACCTTTTGGTAAAAGTCCAATTGCTGTCAATAAAATGGAGTGTAAAATGACATACTTGCTTTATAGATTGCTACACTTTTTTCTTTTTGACTCTCTAATTGCCTTCTAATCGGAAACTTCAAACAGTATGAGAAGTTTAAATGGTAGGAATGGTTTGTGTTTGTGGTTAGGGGTGGGGGTGTTGTGTTGTTTTTTGTTTTTTGCTAAGTACTTGCTCTGAATTTATAAGCCAAACTTCTTGGTGTTTCTACTTAATCTAGATCCACTTGAGATACACTGTTTTGTAGAACTGCATATAGTGATGTATCATCTATCCTAGATATTTATATAAAATCAGCATTACCATAAATCTTGATTTGTTCTTTCTTTTCATATTTCCACTTTATGGAGAGGTAGAGGACAGAAAAAAGTTAAATCTAGAAAACAAAATATGTGCTTGACTAGAAAGACAAATACGTAATAAAAAGTTTGTATATGTTGCAGGAGTTATCCGTTGTCAGCTAATACAAGAACAACTAGAAGATGCAGAGCAGCAGTTGGAGTTCCTTAATCAAATTCAACAAGCTGTTTTGGAATCTGGGGTAGGAGACCACTTCATCAAAATACTTTGCTTACAGTCTGAATTGTGGTCCACTAGCTATGTGATGTTCTGTGTTACAGTCACTTGAGCAAATCATTCTCAATGGAATATAATTAACTCTATTTTACATATATTTTTATTTAACCTTTTTTTCATATCAGTCTTAGTTAACATTTTGGCTGACTTTGCATCACAAGGCTGTTTGCTTACAAAGCAAAGCCATCATTTGCCTTCGTGTGGTGTTTGACCTATGAAGATGAATTTGAAATGTCAGTAAGGGAGGGATATTTGTGGTCAGAAATACTGTGCTCAGAAAAATTTAGAGCTTCTTGCACAAATTAAAGAAACATATTGATCTTATAATCATCAGTGCCATTTACAGAGAATATACTAAATGTCTTACAGTATCCCTAAATTTAAAAAAGAAATGGGTAACATGAATAATTATGTAGTACTGTATGAGTAACAGATTAATCTGGAATATGGAGAATGTTTGTGTTAATTCTTTGTTGTTTTGGGTTTTTTTGTTTGTTTGGTTTTCTGTAGGAATTATCTTTCTTGCGTGCAGTCCTAGCTATGAAAAAACATAAGAAACCAGATGAAATTATTACCTTACTGAATGTTGTTCTGGATACTCACTTTTCATCTTTGTGTGGCTTTCCTCTTGGTGTGGAATATTTTGAAAAACTAAACCCTGATTTCTTGTTAGAAATCATTAGGGAATATCTTACTTTTTGCCCAGCACAGGTAAGCAGTTGTGTGTCTTAAAATGGAAATTGTTCTTGGATTTCATTTTGAGATCTGTTAATTGTCTTCCCTCTTAAAATATAAATTTATTTGAAGTGGAAGGGTGCTTTATGGTATTATAACACAATTTAATCAAAACTATGAAAATACATCTTTTGTGAAGTGAGCAAATTGCAATGGTGATACCCGAGTAATTGGGATATTGCCTTGTGTGTGTATTTATACTTCTAAAGTATTTATTTGATCATGAAACTGTTACAGTCTAGTGAATAGAGCAATCTCAATATGAAACTAGGATATTTACACTGATGAGCCTATTTTGAAATGTTATTGTCATCTCAGGATATCTTGTCAATACATGCATGTTAATTTTTCATTGCAGTTTCTTTTGAAAAATATTTTGGTGAAAAAAGTTACCTTTTTTGAGTATAATTATTACTAATTCCAAAGAAGAATCTAACTTAAACGGCTAATTTTCTGTGACTGAATTTGCTTATATTAGTATTGGCAACGGAGTGATGTAGACCTCAATAAATTGGATGGGGACCTGACATCTCTAAAGCAGAAGAAATGCATTTAAGGTTTACTTTCAGTAGTGACTTCCTGAATTCCTTAAATAAATTATTTTCAAATAGCTGACAAACAACTTTTGTTAGCCTGTTATCAGATTAGTCTAATTACAGAACTGTCCCATAAATATTTGTTTGTGTACAACTTTAAATTCTATCAAGCAAATAGTTGTTTTCCATTGTTATGATCTGTCCTACAATCTATAATGAAAAGATAATGCTTGAAAGTCTAAAACATCAGTAGCAATGACAACTTCATGTCACAGATGGACATAAGCAAGAAGTATCATTCTGCCAGGTAGTGTCTGGTCTGAATATTTTCCTGGAGTATATTCCAGAAGTAATGGCAAAGATGATTTTTAATTTGGAATGAAAACTGTTTTTCTGAACCACTGTTAGTAGAAAAATTTGTAAAAGACAGACTTTTCCTGAAGGTTCTTTATGTCCTTATTGCAAAAAGGAGTTTGTGATTTTAGAGAGTGAGGAGCTTAGCCAGGTGATGGAGGTTTCCAGTTTAACAGTTTAATGCTCCTTCCCCAGGGCATGGGTGCTGTGTAAATGTCAGCTCTGAATAGTAGGATCATTAGGTTGCCTTCTCCTTTTTTATATATAGCACTTAACAAGCAACTAGCTGAAGTAATAGAGGGAAATGAACATTTATAATAATGAGCAACTAAAATCTGGTACATTCCACTAGCAGTTTGCATTAAATTAGCTGTTTCTCAGCTATCTTTTTTCAGTTTGTTGCTAGCAATATGTCTGTGTTTTGTGCTGTGGAATGAGGGTAGGAGGGAACGACCAGAACCGTTTCTCATCCTTTTGTTTATTCATTCCAACTTCAGCGCTCTTGAAGTTTAGTTCATGTTGCCATTGTGAGTTGATGTTGATAATTCAGAGCATGTCACCAATTGTTTATGGCCTGACTCATCAGCTTATGTCAGGTCTGAAGCATTTTATCATCCTTCAAGTCCATGAGGCTGTCTTGTCTTCGTGATAATAACAAAAAATTACCCCCTTAAATATAAAATTTTATGTTTCTTCACAATGACAGTGAAGGCAAACCTTCTTTTTTGCGATGAAGAAAATAACAGTGCTTTGCTCATTGGAGTGTAAAGCTCAGACTTAAAATGAAATTTAAGTCCAAAACCTGTCAACTGAAGTGTTAATTTTTCTTTGTTGTGGCTTTTTGTTTGTTTGTTTTCACTCCTAGCCTGTAAGTCCTGGGCAGTCTCCTTCACCAGTTCTCAAGCACTGTGCTTCTGTTCTTGAGACTGTGGTAAAAACTGTGCCTGGTCTTCAACAAGCTGTCTTTTTAATGGCAAAAGTGAAATATTTGTCAGGTAATACTTATGGTTATCTATCCACCTCTTTAGTTTGTTCAGTATAAAAAATTATTTACACACAAATGGTAATTATTATTTTTATTTCACTGCAACAGGCTAAGTGAAGAACATTTGCATTGCATTTTTTTTCTGATTTGTATAAGCATATCTTAATTTTACAGACACATATATATGGTATTTTTTAACTACTGCTTCCAAAAAAAGATCATTTACTGAGGGATTTACAGATCTTACATTTGACCTGGTTTTGTTTTAATTTCTTAGCCACATAATACTTTGTATAGGAGTTTATCACTATATGCTTACTTAAAAAAAAAACTTTATATTTAATCTCTGTGTTTTATATCAACTACTTTTTCCCTTTTCCTTTTTTATCTTCCTAGGGGATATGGAAGCAGCCCATAGTAATCTACATTACTGTATTGAAAAGAATCCTTCTTATGCAGATGCACACTTACTAATGGCCCAGGTGTATTTGTCTCAAAACAATATTAAACAATGTTCTCAATCCTTGGAACTTTGTCTGAGCTACAGTTTTGAGGTGAGTTGGACAAGAAAATGAAACCATTTTATTTGGTTCACTTGTAAGAAGGTGTATGTGTTTGTATGTATTATTTTTAATGTATTTTTTTATGACTCTACCACTATAAGTTTAATATCTAAATGTTTATATGAGCATGAATATTTATCCAAAAAATCACCATAAAGACAAGACTAATACCTTGTTACTACATATTAAAATAGAAAATAATGTTAGCTTTTTGTCAAATCCTTAACATTTCCTTGTGAGCATGCTCCCATCACTGCTCCTTCCTCCAAGTAGTGCAAGAAATGTGAAGATTTAGGAGAAACTGACGTGCTTACAACTTTGTACACAGATTTGCCTTACATTTCCTTTTTACGTTAAGTAGGTTTTAAGAAGCTGGAGCATTGGCAGGCAGGACTTGTGCCAGATAATGATTGTAAATTCTTTGAAAATTCTGGTATTTCCATAAGTAAATTACAAAAATTGAAACTGGATATATTTGGAGGAAAGAATAAACCAAGGTTAATACTTTTATAAAACAATAATTTAACAATAAGTCCTTTCATGCATAAAGTAAAATTTGGAAACTCCTTATCTTTTCCTTTAGGTGAGAGAACATCCTGTTTATCACTTAATTAAGGCCCAAACCCAGAAGAAGATGGGAGAATTGTCAGAAGCTATTAAGACCTTACAGATGGCAAAGAATTTGCCTGGAATGAGAAAACCTACAGCTTCATCAAAAACTAAAGGAAAAAGAATTGAAATTGATGCAAGTGATCGTGTGTCTGTCTTCCTAGAGTTAGTAGAAGCCCATCGTTTGAATGGAGAACCGGTAAGGTGGCAAACTTACCAGAGAAGAATTTCCTTCTTACGTTAATAGAAGTGTCTGTCCTCATTAGTTCAGAATAAAAAACTAACTTCTTTTACCAAGATGTCTTGCTTGATAAAATTTCCAGTATGTTAATATCTGACTTGACAGCTTGTACCTTAAATTGTGTAGAAAGGAAATAAAAAGAAATGCCAGTGCTCAGCGTTGAGCTTTCAAAGCTCCTTTTAATTTTGAGGAGGTACTGTTGGTGTTCATTTGCTGTCATGTAGATTCTTGTTTTTCTCTCAGAATACTATTAGAAACACTTCTGGATCGTGACTTTATGTAGCAGCATCCTTACTATCAGCTGTATCTTAATAAACAGTAGGACACTGCTTATATTCTTAACATGTATGTAAAGCCATACAGCTGTGTAGTTGGAAGAGACCTCTAGAGGTCATCATGCTCAAAGCAGGACCTGTTAGAGCAAGATGCTAAAGGCATTGTTCAGTTGAATTATTATCTCCTCATATCTTTACAACATAAATTTTATTTTTCCTACTAAAACTTTTAGGGTAGTTCATATCACATACTTTTTTTCTTTTTATAAAATCAAGAAAACAACTACTCAGCTTTAAATATTTTAACAAAACAAATGGATAATATAGTTTGCGGCTGTGAGGTTTGTTTGTTTTTTGTTTGTGTAATTCTCCAAGACAGTCATTTCCTTATTATGTCTTTATTTTTGGCTGTTCAACAACAGTAAATAATCCTATTGATTATACTGTTTGCAGCATGAAGCTGCTATTGTACTGCAAGACGCCATTAATGAATTTTCTGGAACTTCTGAAGAAATAAGAGTTGTAATTGCAAATGCAGATCTGGCAATTGCTCAAGGAGATGTGGAACAAGCCTTGACTATGCTCCGAAATATTACACCTGAGCAGCCTTACTTTGTACAGGCTAAAGAAAAAATGGCAGATATTTATCTTCAATACAGGAAAGATAAGAAGTTATATGCTGGCTGCTATAGGTAAAAGTTTACAGTTTGTGTTTGTATTTTCCTGGATGTTTAATGGTAGTACTGTGAGCTCATTTTTTTCCCTTTTTACTGCAATAAGTCACAAATATTTAGTGACATAATGAATGCATTTGATTATGTGTTGTAAGATTTAAAACAGTAATTTGAAGTCTTATTTTGGAAATATATTTATTTTTACTATTTTCAGAAATAAACAAAAACTGAAATCTTCAGAGGATAAAATTGTTGCCCCATATTTGTTGTCATTTAGATACCAGTATTAATATGTTAAATAGTGACCAAGGTTCTGTCTTCTGTTTCTAGAGACCTAGTAGAAAAACTACCAAGTCCTCATACTTTTCTTCTTCTTGGTGACGCATACATGAATATTCAAGAGGTAAGTGCTTGCTGGAGGTGAATATAATGATTGAGTCATTTGTTGACTTTGGCAAGTTGAGACAATGTAGCATGCTGACTCTGATTGGTAGTTGGCAAACAGATACTGCTTTAGGATGTGAAAAAGCGTAATTAGTGGTTATGAATATAACTGTTGTAAGTTCAAAGAAAGAGCTATTGAAAATGCATTTCTTCTAAAAACTGATCAGGTAAAATTCAAGGAGATAATTTTATCTAGGACCAGGACTAACAAAATCTGAGAGCTAAATGAAATTCAGAATAAAGTTGGAAATGTTTAGAAGAGTTCTGAAGCTTAGAATAATTTTAGGTAACAGTTCTCATACTGAAAGTTTTATTTAAAAAAATAAATTCATGAATTCCTATACATTTTTTTACACCCCTTGCTTTCTTGATGAACCAGATGTTACTATTCAGTAATTGTAGAAGTCAATTTAGTCAAATGAACATAGGAATTTGAAAGATGCACATTTTAGTTCATATTTTGAAATAATAGATTGGGTTAGGATGTGCAACTAATTTAATTGTAAACTAGTTTAATTGTAAATCAGAAGGGAATTTGTGTAGATCTGCTGTAACATGATTAAAGGAGAGATAAGTATGATCCTCCAACACTGTAACGAATTTGAGTAACTTTGTTAACTAGTAAAAGTAGCAGGAGTGAAATTTCAGTGGAATAAGAATCAGGTAAATTCAAACTCACTTGTTTGCCAAGTTGTCTTCACATTCTGTTTTAGCATGGAAATACAGATTAACATGGGCTTTACACCTTCTGCAATTTCATAGTGACCATTCTTCTCAGAAGTATTGTACCTTATGAACCAGTATTATTTGGCAGTCATTCTTGGAGTTATTTTTTTCCTCAAACATGTTTTATCTTATTTCTTGACTTCTGTGTTTTTTTCTTTTACTGTTGAAGCCTGATGAAGCCATAGAAGTCTATGAGCAAGCTTTGAAGAAAAATCCCAAAGATCCAGCTTTAGCAAGTAAAATTGGAAAAGCCTTGATCAGAACACATAACTATTCAAAGGTATTCTATAAGCACTGTATTAGGGTAATTAAGTATTATATTAATTATTGTCAACACATGAGCTTTGCCTGATTTTGTTTTCAGGTGGCATAGAAAAATCATCTCACTTTAAGCACTAAGCAGATGTTTTATCCAGTTTGAGTTTTTCCTTCAAAATACATGGTCAGATGGCTCTGTGACCCTTATACAGGACAGAGAAGATTTTTCCAACCCCCACCATTCCATGATTCTAGGAAGCCTATTTTTTGCCTTGGATTCAGGACAGGATGGATAGCTCCCATCATCAGTTCTTGTCAGGCTTAATACTGATTGAATATTCCAGTCTGAGTTTGTGTATTACCAACTTAGAAGAGTGACACTGCACAGATTTTTTTCAAGCAATGTACTAATGTCCTCATCTTCCCTGTTGAAAGTTGTGTGGTTATTACCATTGTGCTAGGAGGTTGCCTAAAGAGAAACATGGTGTTAGCTCCATGGCACAAACCCAGAGGTTCCACATCTCCTGGGAATGTCTATTTTTTATTTTATTTTTTTTTTTTTCCAGGAAGACAGTTATTGATCAAGCAAGTTACCAGGCAGTGACTGGGGTGTTTTGTTGCATAGAAATCTCACTGCAGATTTCTTTCTTAACACATTGAATGTACTATAGATAAACTTTTAATCTCTATGGTGATGTGTGTTTTATGGACTTTAGTTTTTTATGTGGAAGCTTCAGCTATATTATCATTAGGATGCTTAGGCCCAAATAGGTAACCTGTCTGATATGCATATTGTTATTGTTGTTTAAAATTGTTCTGTTTTAACACAATAGAAATTAAAATATTTCAAATTAATTTTGGAAATGTAACTTTACAACATAACTTAGTTCTCATTTTTTCCTTTACTTATACAAATAATGTCCTATTTCAAGACTATTTTGTTATTTTGAAGAATTGGTAATTTAAAAAATTATCAAAAAAGCACTGTTTGGTTTTTTGAGGATATATTTGACAGTAAAACAGAACTTTCAACTCCAGTCTGACTGGAATTATGCAACTTCATCTGCTGATGAAAATGTAGTTTAATTGGCAGTAATCCTGTCAAAGATAGAATGTGGTATTGTGGTTAGGCTATGTAAATGCATGTTTATTAAAATGTGGGCTGTACTTATATTTATCTTTCATTTGGCATTCCATTTTTGAAAGCCTGAACTTGCAACTAAATCACATTTTTTTAATGCATTATTTATTAGCAATTACTTGGTTGCAAGAGAATTAAAGAAAGTAGAGAAAACGCTAAGCAGTATGTCATTAAATACTTAAGTGGAAGGGTTGTTGTCTTTAAATTTGTCTTTAATAATACCCCAATTTCTGTTTCTTCTTTACAGGCAATCAGTTACTATGAGGCTGCATTGAGAAGTGGTCAACAGAATTTCCTTTGCTATGATTTAGCCGAGCTTTTAATGAAACTGAAGCAGTATGAAAAGGCAGCAAAAGTACTTCAGCAAGCTTTAGATCATGAGCCTGGTAGAGATTTAATTAATTTATAGCAAAACACAGAATTGCTACCATTTTTTTTAATGTTTTCTGCATGATTCTAAGCAACAAACAAGTTGCCTATAAACTTTTTTTGAACTGCAAGACACAGGAAACTATTACGTGATAAATGAGAAGGGCACTTCAAATTCTCTTACCTTTAAAGGTGCTTTTGTTGGGGCTTTTAAGCTTGGGAACATCTGTGATTAATGAAGTCAGTAAATACAACAGCAAAGCTTCACAAATGCAAGGATCTTTTTCTCCTGTGCTAACATATGTTCTGGTTCTGAATAGGTCAAGTATAGATAAGTCATTCCTGCTGCTAGGGAATGGTTTTGATGGTAAATGCTATTCAGTGTCCTTGAGAGCAGAGATTGAACTGGTTGAAGGTGTCTCTTGAGTCTCTCTTTTACATATGAGGGATATGCACTGATAAAGCTAAAACTTTTGGGTTTCTTGCCTTGTTTTTGCTCAAACGCAAGTAAGAAATTTTATGGTGTTTAATGTGATCTGTTGAATTTTTTTGCAGTGGTATAATCTTTGTTAACTTCTGTGGCTCTTTGAGCACAGATACAGTATTATAAAATCTTATTATTAGTCCCTTTTGTAACATTATGTCACTTTTTGATCTTTCATACTCTGCAAATGAGTTATTTTGTTAAAATAATTGTATGTATTCACGTTCAGATGCTAGCAAAAGAAAGGTAGTTTGAGGTCTGACTAAAAATGTCATCAATCTTATTCTTTTTGGGTGCATGGTAGCACTCACAATCAATGTGGACATTTTCATTGACGAGGAGGAATTAGACAAGAAATGTTAGGAGTGACTTTATTTCCTGTCCACTTAAAAAGCTCTTCTCTCATATATCTGAGAGTGGAAATAGGCTACATACTAAATTTTTGTTATTCCTTTTGCATCTTTCAATATCTTTGGCCTTAATTCTCATTCTGTAGATTGTAAATTTACTCTGCCCACTAACAACACACAGTAAAATTACAATCCTATATACATAAAGTCAAGCTGTGAACTTTTCACTTAAGGTATTTACTGTAGTATATGGAGAGCTTCATTTTTCTCTGACTTTACCAGGATCAGTTCTTACAAGAATCATGTTGCTTAATGTAATTCTTACAGTTAATGAATTGTCTTCTCTGATGGAAGATGGACGGTACCAGGTGATTCTGGCAAAAATTTTCAGCAAAATGGAAAAGATTGATGAAGCTATTGTTTCATTACAACAGGTAAAGGGGAAAACAAAACCCCTATGAAAGCTTACAGTGTTCTCACTTTTAATCCCTAGTTTCACTGTTATTCCAGACGTCATAGTATTTTTGTGAATGAGGAAAATGCTTATATAGTAGGGAAAAAGCCCCAGTGACTATTGCAAAATGTAAGGAATGTAAATGGTTAGGTAAGAGTTGTGAGCAGTGTTATCTGAATTTTGCATCAGAACGCAGGCTTTTTCTGGAAGTCTGCTTATGTGCTATACTTCCGTGCTCCACTCACAAATAGTTTTAGCAGAGTGGGTAAAAACAACTGGTTATGGGAACAATTTGGCTATGTATCTTTTAACTCATCATTGACCACCTCTTACAGAGCAATCTGGAACAGTTTTCAATGGCTCAATGGCTGTCATTTTATTGTACCACTGTTTATTTTAAATAGTAATAATAAGATCTGTTCATTCTGGAGTTGAGTATTATCACTCAGACTGTCTTGAAAGAAGAGTCAGAAGCTAGAGACATTTTAATCTGTTTAGAAGTCACTTCCTCAACACAAAGGTTGAGAAAGACGATGGGTCAGTATATTCTCTTCAATTATACATCCACTCTTGTTACAGAAACAGTAAGCCCTGGTAGCATATTCTTAGCAGCAGAAAAGTTATGTAGATTGGTTAGAAAGTTATTGTACATGAGAGTTAAAATATATCAATAGAAATAATATGTTGTTAAATTCTTACTACTTTTTTATTCTTATAATGTACCCCATTTTCCTGTAGTAAATTTTCCTCCAGAGCAGTCTTCTTATCTTAGTCTATCCTTTACTATTTTAGCTCTTTCAGTTCTCTCACAATATCACACTTCAAAAACTTGGTGTTTGTCTCTCTTGTGTTTTACGTTTTTTTGGTTTTGTTACTTCTCTTGTACCTGCTCTCTTTGAATTTTTTTCCTGCTCCATTCTCTTTTGCTGCCATATTAATTAATAAAAAAAATCTGTATTATGATCATTTCAGCAGGAGTAACTGCTCTGTCATGTTATTACTGCCTCTTAAAGAGATTTCTTTGTGCAATTTTATTTCAGTAGTAAGATAGTTACAAAACGGCTTGAGCAGAAAGAGGGAATCTCTTATGTGTTAATTGGTTAGAATTCCAGCTGACATCAAAGAAAACTGATGAGGTTTAATCAGAACTGACCATTCCTATTTCCTTATCTGCCCCTAATTCCCTATTAACAAAGACCTTTTACATCTGTGCTTCTGATAGCCTTTTCTTAATCATTCCCTAAATGGAGGACATCAGAAAATAAAATGTTATGTCTTTTTTGCCACCCCCTCCAGCCCACCCTTTTGTTTTCTGTGCTTAATGAAAGATTTATTTATATAAACCTGCTGGGTTTTGGCTTTTGTGTTCTTGTTTATACAATTTTATAAAAAACTTAATTTTAGGAAAAAGGCTTGTAACATTTCTATTGAATATTTTTAATGTAGGAAAAGTAGCTTGGAGACTGAGGAGGTTCTTAACAGGAACCCATGGAGATGATGAAAAAATTATTCCAAGTGAAACTTTAGGGCTTGTGTGCAAGAGCATTGCCTTTTCTCTTCAGTAACTAGACTTTGTGTGTGATTACAACTCGTGATAGTAGCTGTAAATCAGAACATAACAATTTGAATTGTGGAAGAGGTCAATTATAAATAATGCAAAACACAGAAATATGGGGGAAATTTAGATCAATAAAAATGTGTCATCTTTATTCAAATGAATGTATTTGACCTAAATATTCCTTAGATGGAGTATTAAATATGCTTGTTCATACCACCCTTTTCTTCAATTATACAAGGGTCCCTGGATCCCTCCCTGGCTTTTCCTGTAATGTCCTATTCCTTACATTTCACAAAATACTGTATATGTTATTATCTCAAAAAATATGGGATTGGCATGCAATTGGCATGCAGGATTTTATAAAAAGTGTAATAATATTCCATAATATTAATAATATATTTTTGAAAGATTGAACACTAGGTTGCTTTTAATGTGAATTTTGGGGAGGCAACTTGAAACAGTTTGTTGAGGGAGAGATACTGGGGGTGTGTGTTTTCTTTTGCTTGCTTTCATTGATGTTTTTATAGTGGAGACATTTTTACCCACTTTCTTATTAAATGGGGGTTTTAATCAGTAAAATACTTTGAAAAATTGAACCTTTTAAACATCTAATTGCATTGTTTTAAAGCAGATAATATAAAATTCATTCTTTTGAAAAGTGTTGACTTGTTGACTCATTTTTTTTCCCCACACTAGGCTCGGGAGTTACAAGGCAGAATCCTTAAACGGGCTCAAATAGAACAGCTGGATGCAGTTCCTACACAGAAACAGTTAGCAGCTGAAATTTGTGCTGAGATTGCAAAACATTCTACAGCCCAGCGAAACTATGAAAAAGCAATTAAATTTTACAAAGAAGCTCTTGTTCATTGTGAAACTGATAAAAAGGTCAGTTGTCTGCTATTTTGCCTTGGTTTTGCATTCAGTTTTGGTATCTAGCAGTATATTTTTCCAATTATATTTAGTGTAGTAATATATTTACAGTTATTTCTGCTTTATGATAAACATAAAACCTTGGATTTTCTCCCCTTCATTGCTTATCATGATAAAATAGTTTTATGTACTGCTGGTTTTTGTCTTGCATGAATTCCTGATTCAGGTGGTGGTCTGCATGCACCCTGGGCTATCCATTAGATCATATAGTCACATACCAGTTGACATGTAGGTACAACATGATAATAAGGGAGACTGAACCATCTGAAACATTCTGTGATAAGATGTTGATCTTAAGGATGCATGCTATTGTACATTTCAGATTGCTAATAAGAATTCTGGCATTGCTTCTTGGAAATGGATCCATACACAGTCTTAATATAATAGGTTTGTAAATGCAAATAAGAAAACTGTTTCTGCTGGAATATGCTTATACTCCAAAACTAATTGGTGAATGATAATGAGGTATTTACTTCTGTCAATGAATTTATAATATTTTAAAAAGTGGATTATTTCCCCAAGAAAATGATTCTTAACAAAATATTGTAGTCTTCAGAGCACTACTATCAGGGCAGCTCTGAAGAAGAATATTTTTTATCTGTTTTAAATGTAAGAGAATGGAAATGAGTTGATTTACTTGACCAGGAGCCCACAGGAAACAGCAGAAAATGTTCTGTCTTTGGAAGAGAATATTTTCCTGGAGACTCAAATCTCAGGTTATTAGTAGAACTGAACCAGCTTTCTTCATCTTTGAATTACATATAGTTAAATATTTTAATCTGCAGGCAATGTTGGAACTTGCACGTTTATATCTTGCACAAGATGATACTGATGCATGTCTACATCAGTGTTCCTTACTATTGAAGAATGATCAAGACAATGAAGCAGCAACAATGGTATGTGCTATTTTATTAATCCTGTATCAGAAGTTTTTTAAAGTTTGTGTGTCTACAGTGTAATGGATCCATAAAATACTACTTTTCAGAAAACTTAGAGCTTCTGATTTCAAAAACCTGTGTGAAAAAATCATTGTAATAAAATGTTTTTTCCTGTTTGTGCTGGATAATGATTCAAAATGAAGTTTCTAGCAATCATAAATGAAGTCACTATCATGAAGTTTCTATCCCAATGCAAAAACATGCAGAGGAAAAAGTGGTAGTTATAAGATTGATTGTAAGCACAGCTTAATGCATATACTATTAACAGTAACTAATGGTCAGGGAAGAAGTGATTTTTCCAGAACAGTAATAATAAATCAGCTATCTAAAAAAACGTCCAGAAGAACTTAATGTGGGTTTACATCCTTATAGAGTCACAGTTAGTCATCTTCCTACTTAACCATTTTTAATCATTTCACCTGGAGTATTGCATCCAGTCTGGAGCCCTCGCACAGGAAAGACATGGACCTGATGGAGTGGGTCCAGAGGAGGGCAACAAAGATGATCAGAGGGCTGAAACATCTCTCTTATGAGGACAGGCTGAAGGAGCTGGGGCTGTTCAGCCTGGAGAAGAGAAGGCTGTGGGGCGATCTTAAAGCCACCTTCCAGTATCTGAAGGGGGCCTACAGACAGGCTGGAGAGGGGCTGTTTATGGGGGCCTGTAGGGAAATGACAAGGGGTAATGGTTTTAAATTAGAGAAGAGACTGGATATCAGGAAGAAGTACTTTATCTTGAGGGTGGTGGATCAGTGGAATAGGCTCCCCAGGGAGGTGGTTGAGGCACCATCTCTGGAGATATTCAAGGAGAGGTTGGACAAGGCTCTGAGCAGCCTGGTCTAGTTAAGGGTGTCCCTGCTCACTGCAGGGGGGCTGGATTAGATGACCTTTGGAGGTCCCTTCCAGCCCTACATATTCTATGATTCTATAGTTTCATCCTTACTTTACAGAACTGGAGTTCAGGATAAAACACAATCTATAATGGTTTTGTTTTGTTTTCTCTAAATTGTCAACATTGTAGATGATGGCTGATCTCATGTTCAGGAAACAAGACTATGAACAAGCTGTCTTTCATTTCCAGCAGCTCCTAGAGCGCAAGCCAGGTGAATATTTACCAATTGTATTTTTAATTCTTTCTATTTTACATAGTTCTAATGAAATAAAGGAATAATTATCTAAACCCCCCTTTGTATTATCAAAAAGAAACATGCTGTTTATAATGTAATGGATACTAAAACCAAAGACTGTTACTTTATATAAACCAAAATCTATAGTAGGTGTAGGTGAGAAAATTATTTATTGTAGATACAGTAATTTACTGTGCTGCAGTGTGATGTGCATAGTTTGCCTCAAGCCAACTATAGCTGGGGTGTTATTTACTTTTAACTGTAAAGCACTTTTTCTTATATTTTAAGATACCAAGTTCATTAACACAAAGCTAGCATTTTATTTCAGTTTAATAAAGGAAACTTGTCTCACACAGGAATAAGTTTCTTTTATCAATTTGCAAATTATGACCAGGGAGAAAGCTACTAAAATTTATTAAAATAGTACTATAATTTATTGTAAGGCTTGCTAGTGGACCTTCTTTGTGAAAGAAGTTGTGAGAGTATAGAAAATATTTTTGAGTACTTCTGAAAGTGAAGTACAGTTATACTTATCTTTATACTGTTTTTTTGTAGAAG
This sequence comes from Corythornis vintsioides, assembly GCA_025447755.1. Lineage (NCBI taxonomy): Eukaryota > Metazoa > Chordata > Aves > Coraciiformes > Alcedinidae > Corythornis > Corythornis vintsioides. Next base: position 24,113 of record JAOEGS010020591.1, read on the forward strand.
TATTTCAGGTATCACTTGATAGCTTCAGTAGTGTATTTTTGGTTACTATGTAATATGACTTATGTATTACACCATGTGTCATTTTTATGTGAAAAAAATAAATCAGACTTTTTGTTTCTTAAGCTATTCATAAAACAAAAAACTTGAATTAAAATGCCCTAATTATTGTATTATTTAGATAACTATGCAACCCTCTCACGATTAATTGACCTGTTAAGAAGAGCTGGGAAACTAGAAGAAGTGCCAAGGTTTCTTTTAATGGCTGAAAAATATTCTTCCAGAACAAAGCTTGAACCAGGATTTCACTACTGCAAAGGACTGTATCTTTGGTACTTGCAATTATAAATAAGAAAAAGTTTATTTAATCATGTAGTATGTATTTAAATTAACTTTCCTGTCATCATTCAGAGGTGCCAAGTATAGTGTGATATAGCACTGTCCTCATTACTTGAAGCGCTAGTATTTTAGAAAAGATCTTTCCTCTTCTGAAATACTTTTCCAGTGGGCTGCTCTTTCAAATGAAGCTTTTTTAGCGGTCTTGCCTGCATCTTTCCTATTTCCTGATTGTTAAAAGGGATATTCTTGCTTGGCTCAATAATATTACTTTTTTTCAAATTACAGACTTTGTCAGACTGATTTTAGTCTGCAAACCAAATTTCTTGTAGTAGTATTCATTCTGTTCAAACCTTTCATTATCAGTGTGTGTAAGTGTGTCATTGGTTTTTAAATACTTGAGTTTCTTTTTGGGTTTTGGATGGGATTTAGAGTAGCAAATTTTACTTGCCTAGCTTTAAATATGCTAATGGCCTGTCTAGGTATATAGGTGAACCCAACGATGCCCTCCGGCACTTTAATAAAGCTCGGAAGGACAGTGACTGGGGGCAGAACGCCGTCTACAACATGATTGAGATCTGTCTGAACCCAGATAATGAAACCGTGGGTGGTGAAGTCTTTGAAAATCTGGATGCTGAGATAGGGTAAGTGAATGTAATAAGTATTGCTGGGGTTCTTCTGGTATCTCCTTCCTCTGCTGCTCCTTAAGAATGCCCCTTAATTTTAACTGCTGGAACTTTGAGCTTATATAATGCTTTAAATGTTCTTATTACTACATTGTGAGAGACCATCCTAGACTGTAATTAAAATCACTCTCAAGCAGAAAATACAGAAGATTTTATCTGGAATCCTGGTCACTTGCAGTGCTAAAACCAGCTTGTTAGGTTGGAACTGCAGTTTTTGTAGGAGAGAATCAATGTAGAGTACCTATATAACAGATCCACCTTGTACAAAGTGGCATGCCTTTAGCATGGAACCAGTACTAAGTCCTAATTAATTTGGTGTGTATGAAAAAAAAATAACGGTTTATGAACACTTTCTTTCTGGTAACAGTAATTCAACAGAGAAACATGAGTCTGTGCAATTGGCTGTAAGAACAGCAGAAAATCTTCTGAAGGAACTCAAGCCTCAGACCGTCCAGGGTCACATTCAACTGCGAATCATGGAAAATTATTGTCTCATGGCCACCAAACAAAAATCAAGTGTTGAAAGAGCACTGAACACTTTCACTGAAATAGTAGTGGCTGAGGTTAGTAACCTGTCTCACTTTCTCAGTCTTCTTTTTCACACTTACAAACTATTTTTTTTAACTAGTATCACAGTTTACTTTCAGAAATAGTGGCATTTTTTTAGTGCTATTCGTTCAACTTTTTTTTTTCCTATTATTTTTTAATATAAAAGAAGTAATAAAAAAAAAAACAACAAACAAACAGAAAACAACAAAAAGTAAACAAACAAAACCCAAACAACCCATAGTGAAATAACACCTTTTAGAAGTTTTTGCTTGGATTGCATATTTATTTCAATTATATTCTAATATTGACAGTTAATTAAAAGTGAAGCCTATTTTATTCTATTTTATTCTATTAGGTTTGAGTTGCTGCTTTTTAATTCTCAGTCTTGCCAGCAGCATGACTGATGATAAAAGTCTATACAGTGCCTTCATTCGGTAGGGAAAAACATTTAAATATAAGCTGTCTTCATCATAGCATCATAGCAATTTCACAAAATTCCAGGCCAAGGTAGTCCATCAGCTAAAAATTCATCCTTATGATGGAAACCTTTATTATTTTATAGTTACTTGTAGTCATTAGCTTCAGAATTAATACTCTTGTTACCAAATACCTTTCAACAGATTTTATTTAGGCAGATATAGACATTTAGTCCTCAGAATGGCAAGAAACAGTTAAGTTGCTGCTACCCATTAGCTGTGTGCTAAACTGCTCCTTTCCTGAGCACTGGTGCTTATCTTGTGTATAAGGCAGTTCTGAGCATCACAAACAAGGTGTGTCCCTCTCCCACCACTACTGGCTTCCCAGTTCTGCTCAGAATTGATATGAAGTCCTGTGAATATTGACTATTGAGGGAGAGAAGGAATGAGATGTTATATGGAAGAGGGACTTTTAGTGGGTGTGGGTTTTTTATGGGCTATGGCAAGCTTAGTGAGTTACAGCACAACACTACAAAGAGGTATAGATGTGCTGAATACCAACAGTGAGCCAGGAACAGAGAGTGAGAAAGAAACTTTTCAGTTAGCTGCTAATACAACTACTCTCTGCATTTAGGAAGCAGTTTTGGGATGTGAGCCCCATTCTCATATATACCCTGTACAGATAAAGGCAGCTCTTCAAAAATCACATTTGCTTCTGCACTTCTTTCTGCTTACTTGAGGCTCTTGCATAGAATGGTGGATTTTCAAAATCCTGTTTGTTTTACATAGATTTTGGTTGCAGGCAGCTTAGACTTAGATTTTTTAGGAGATGTGCATTTAATAAGAAGAATCTGTGTTCCTATTATTGACACTTGACAGGCACTTCTAAAAGCTGAAAATGCCACCTGTATTTTAACTTCAAGTGGGTTCATTTTCTATCTGAAGTATTTATTTGTGTATCAGAAGGTTAAATCTTAGTGGTATCGGAGTGTTTCTTATAGAGATGAAATACCTGTAGATGCTTTTAAAGTTTCCTGAGCCTGAAGAAGATTGTTTTGAGCCGAAACTTAAATTCAGCCTCTAATTATTTAACATGGTTCATTAGTCTTAGAGAAACAATGTAGCACCAGGTGGAAAGCAAGTTTGTAAGACTGCATGTTTGTAAAATCCTGAGGTTTAGCTTTCAGATAGCCGGTGAAAGTCTTTAAAAGAAGAAGTTCAAAAGCAAAATAAAAAAGCGCCAAACAGTCACTATGCTTTTTACTGCAGAAGGATCATATACCAGCACTTTTGGGAATGGCCACAGCCTACATGATCTTGAAACAGACTCCACGAGCCAGAAATCAGTTAAAACGGATTTCAAAAATGAGCTGGAATCCCATTGATGCAGAGGAGTTTGAAAAGAGTTGGCTTCTGCTTGCAGATATATACATTCAATCTGCAAAATATGATATGGCAGGTGAATTATTAAAGCGATGCCTTCGTCATAACAGGGTAAGTTCATGTGCATTAAAAGTAATCTATTTTTAATGAATTTAAAATGTATTTATTTTTCCTATTGACTGGGATTTCATTCACTAAGGAGATCAAAACAAGCAGGAAAACAGCAACTTTAAACTGGAGGGTAGTAAACAAACCTGGGAATGCTACTTAGTAATTTTTATCCACATTTTGTACAAATATATGCAAGTTTTAGCTGTGATAACACTTACTTGTATTAAGGGTGGGAGTGAGACATTTGCCTGCCAGAGCCTAGGGGTTTCTCTGAGCAGTTCTGCAACGTCTAACGTGTGTCTGGGAGTCCTGTCTCAGAGCCCTGGCTAAGGAGCTTGTAACCAACACGCTTGTGTCTGCCTCAGAGCCCAGCTTTGGGGCTCGTGCTGAAATGGTGGTTACCCATTTCAGAATCTGGTTAAGGACTTAATGCTGAGACAGTTTAAAAGTTGAACAGGTGGATTTGATTTATTAAAGCGACAGAGAGATTCAGAATTGCTGTTGTTAAAGTCACTGACTGCAAAAGGATCATCGAGCTCAAGCAGAGAATTCCTGGGTAACATGTGATGCAGTCAGATGGATAATAGGGTAAGATGTAATAGAAAATAGGAATAAGAGGTATATTGTATAGTGAAGGTGCAGTTCTTACCAAGAATGTGTCCCTGTCTTGGGTAGAGGAAGAATACAGCCCATTGACAGTCTCCATGAGACTAGTATGAATCCTCTTCTATGAAGTTACTGTCTGGTAAATTGTCTGGGGACAAGCTCTAATGTTTTTACTTCAGGGTTTCTGAACAGGCAAACGGTCCAATACTCTTACTATAGAAACAAGCACAGATCTTAGCACTTGGGCTTATTTTTCATTTTCTCCCTTTCTGCTGATCACATTTCCATCTGTACTCTGCATTTTTCTTCACATGAGGCATATCCAATAGGCTATTCTTCAATAGATACTATGCTGCAGGTTCAGAATACTATTTATATTGCCCAGATTTGGTTTAGACAAGGACCTGATGCTGTATATTCCTTTGTCTGAATTCAATAATATAGAAAGAATGGTTCATTATTCAGTCACATTTCTTTAACCTTCTTCAAAGGCAGAGTTTTTTGAACTTGTACTCTATTTATTTCTAAATATAAAATTAAGAGGCAGCTGCAACAGTTCTTGGTATCATGGCTTCTGCAGAGATGCCCCTTAAAATAGGATGTATTCAATTTTTATTTTATGGAAAGTGAGTTTGAACTTAGTTAAGAGAAATCTCTGCCTTGAGGTCAGTTACACACTTGTCCAGATGGCCAATGGAAATGGCACAATCTGTACCACTGAAGGTTTTATTTCCCAAAATAAGACATATCATGGTCTGTTGAGCAGGTATATAACACAATTGGCAGTTTGTTGCAGAAATTCCCAAGCAGCTTACCAAGTAATTTATTCTAAAAAGTTTGAGCTCTGCTTGTTAGGGAGGATGCCAAATTAGAACCTGTAACTCCAGTTCCTTAACTAAACAGCACAGTAAAGATACTGACTTTCCTCCAACTCACATGCAAAGCAGCTAAGTAGGAATTGTACTAAACAAATAGATGTTGAATATTTTAGATCTTAAAATGTCTTGTTAATTCACAAGACAATATTTGGCATGGTATTCTCCAGTTTGGAAGATGTGATGAGATTGAGCAAACATGTTACTGTGATTAATTAGTTTTTAGGATTGTTTTTAGGAGTCAGAGTTGAATGATGTGGAAATATGGATATATACAGAGAGATACATACACACAATTTAAGTAAATATGCTAAGTGAAGACTAGTGTCTTATAATATGGGTTTGTTTTGATTTTAGAAGACTTAGGTATGTTTAAGTGAGATCCAAATGAGCAAAGTCCTATAAAAATGGCTTTTTCCTGATTACTGTTGTTTTGTTTATCACAAATGAGAGGGGAGTATATTTTTATTCCTGTCTTTCAGCCATTCCCATACTGCTTATCCCCATGTGCTGTGTATTTAAAGTATTTAAACAATTAAGCTGTCAGTATTATTTTATATAAGCTTACCTAACTAATAATAAAAAAAAAAGAACAAATCTTTATATTTTGCAGTCATGCTGCAAGGCATATGAATACATGGGGTACGTAATGGAAAAGGAGCAAGCATATAAGGATGCAGCAATAAACTATGAGATGGCCTGGAAATATGGAAACCAAATGAATCCAACAATAGGTATGTATATATATACTGTACATATGATTTAAAGCAGGAATGAAACAGCTAAACTTTATTGGAAAGATTGCTTTTAATTTTCCATAAAGATAATCTATCAGTGATTTTCCTTACATAAAAATTGCAGACATTTAAAGGTGTACTTAGCAGCCACTTGGATAACCCCAGTGGCAAAAGGGAGCAATTTTATGATAATTGAAGTTTCTACTTACTGTTTTAGTACAAGGTTGGGTCTGAAACAGTTATAGTTTATTTTTTGTGAGCAACTTGTTCTGTAAGTACAGCAGTAATTTTTAATAGTAATGCAGCATATACTGTCTGTAGTAGGCAACCTTTTACAATACCCAATGTATATCTGCTGGTGGTAGATCACTGATTTAATTCATTTCATTTTGAGAATCAGACAAATTATTTAAATGAATAACATTATATACATGAGTATGTATTGTAAAATAAATTACTTTTATATCTGATTTAAAAAAAGTTGGTCAACTGAGAACTTGGGGCACTATTCAAGTTCCAATTTGGATGGTTAGTAGAAGTCTTCACTAAACTGTCAGATTCTTAGACTGTTTTAATGTAGGAAACACATTATGAAATGAATGCATATCATAAAATGCCATTTATTATATTCAACATGTGTGTCTCTAGGTCCCAAGGCTGGGAATTTACACAAATTCTGTTCCAGGCTTTGGGTTGTACTTATGGCCCCTCAAAAATACATACTAATCTGAGGTCTCTTTGTGCCCTAGGTTTTTTAGTGTTAGGGTGAGATAGCTTTTGTCATCAACTGGAAAACTATAGTGTTTTTTAACAAGATTGTAACTGTGTTACACTTATGAACTGCCATATATATTGTTTCCTTAACTCTAACTCCTGGATGCTGCAATGGTTTGGTTAATTCTTTTGTTTAATGCAATCTGTAGATTCAATGAGCATTTTGTTAATCAAATTAAATGTTTTGTCATTTAGCTCCTGCTTTTATAGCACAGTTGAAGATACAAAAATGCATATTCATGGATGGATTGCCAAAGCTAGACATTATCCTATATGTACTGAGCATCAAAAAAAATTGGAAGAGTCAAAGCAGATGAAAGACTCAGGTGTCAAAACAGAAATAAAAATGACTGTTAGAAATCTGGCTTAGGATATATAGGAAAAGGTCTAGATATCAAAGTATAATTATGGATGCAGTAGTTTTACCAGTTATTCCTGCTCCTGTATGACTCATTAGTGCCTTGGCTAGGATATGACAGTTGCTGATCAAATAAAACATATTAGAAAGAAGAAATTTTAATAGTAAAAGGGTGTGATTTCTTGAATTTGTAGATAGCATAGGTCAACACTTTTCTTTTGCTGATTTGAAACCCTCCAGCGGGTAGAAATTGAATAAATTACAAAATCATTTGGTGTCTAGCCAGGAGAATGCCTTGGCAAAATTAAACTGCAGAACAATCTTGATGCAAGAAGTGAGAGTATGATACTGCAGGCACTGCATACACATTGTTTTCTAGTTTTACATACAACATTGCAAGATTTGCTGTGCATTAAACCTAACAGTTAAAGCAGCACAAATTGCATCTGACAAGTGAAACTGTATAACAGATCCCTTGAACTCATTTGCTAATGAGGATAATTTAATAAATGAAAGAGTTTAAATTTCAGATTTTGGAATTAGAATGCTTAGAACCATTTTTCCTCAGTCCAGGTTGATCAATTTGAGCTATACCTTTTAATGTTGAAAATACCAGCCTGACACATTGCTATGTGATGTAGATGTTTCATGTCATTTTTATATTTAAATTTTCTTTTGATCAGTGGTCTGCTGACAGAAGAACAGAATGGCATTTTAATTCCCTAGCTTGTTATTGCTATCCTGATTTCTCTTTTTCTTTTGTCCTTTAATATTGCAATTGCCTTTACAGAAAGGTTACAGTGAGAATCTCTGTGGGGTACCATAGTAATTGAAAGAGTACAGCCTTTATATGTTCTCTGTAGTAACACATGCTGTCCAGAATAATGTCTCCTTTTGATTCAGACATAACTATTGGTGTGTAAAGGACTTCTGTTTACAACTTGAAGTCACTTTTAGTAGAAATTTTGGTCTCTACAGGTTTAAATGAGAGAATTCTAGAAAACAAACATACTAACTTTAGAAGCATATGATGACCAAAATTAATTTTAATGTGCAGTTGTCATTTTTTAATACAGCAACTGAAACTGATGCCTTTTTTCCCCTTTTACTTACAGGATACAAGCTGGCTTTCAATTACCTGAAAGGAAAGAGATATGTTGATGCAATTGATGTTTGTCATAAGGTATAGTTTATATATGTACTTAATACTCTGTCTACTGTTGCAGCATCCTTTTACATAATGATCCTTTATTTTTGTTTAAGTTCTATATTTTAGACATGTAATGTCAGAAAGATGTGCTATTTAATAAGTTTGATAAAATTAAATATCCTGCAGATAATCTGCTTTATCATGAGCTCCTTTGCCACTAGGTAAATAGGAGATAAAGTGTCTGTCTATCATATGTGAAAGCATATTAAATGGCAGCACCTTCTTTTGGCCCTGTGATTGCAACTTGGTAGATCCATGTAGAACTATAGCTGAAGAAGGTAACCAAATGTTAATATCAGAAAACACTGTTAGAAACTAACTTCCAATATTGTCTTTTGTGATCCAAACATCATATAGAGTGGATGCAGAATGAGAGGAAGAGCTACTATTACAGAAGCAGAATGAATATTATTAATTAATAATTACTAATATTAATAATGAAATTATATTTGCTCTTTTGATGGGAAATAAAGATAAGTAGAAAGGACAAAATAAATGGAAGGATAAGAAAGAGGACACTTAAGACCCGCCTGGATCTGTTCCTGGGTGACTTGTTCTAGGTGATCCTGCTCTGGTGGGGGGGTTGGACTAGATGATCTTCTAGGTCCCTTCCAACCCCTAATATCTGTGAA
>JAOEGS010020592.1:1438-12199 GCA_025447755.1 Corythornis vintsioides
TGTTCCTGGGTGACTTGGTCTAGGTGCCCCTGCTCTGGCAGGGGGGTTGCACTAGATGAGCTTCTAGGTCCCTTCCAGCCCTATTCTGTGGTAATCCTGCACCCTTGTCAAACCCAACTTGATGGGCATGTTTTTGGTCTTGCTGGGAAACTGAAGCTCCTGAGCACACCCCAGACTGGCCCAGCAGCTACTGACAGCAGCGTGAAGTAGATGGTGTAAAGGGAAAGCAAAATACACGACTGCAGTGGTCAGATAAATAGGGAACTGTCCAAGCATACAGGCTTATTGTTTATTTAAAAAAACATTAAAAAGTAGTAAAATTATGACACTGTTCAGTCTTCTGCTTCCCCAGAGCAAGAAACTCCTAACTAGCAGATTGAGTGAAAATGATCCTTAAGTTCAGTGATCAAAGGCAGTTCATTCCTTAGTAATCTTGGGGCACAAAGCCTCTTTCCTCTGCTAGGTCTCATCTGATGAACATTGTTTCTGTTTTTGAACAGGTTAAATATTTTGACAAACGAAGAGACTTTTTAAAATATAAAAAAAAGCTTGAAACAGAAGGGTATTATTCTCCAGAAGCTGCTGGGAAGTCTTAAGTATTCTGCTCTGAAAATAAACTTGGTGAGACTAACTATGGAAGGACAAAGTATGAGAAAGTAACAGAAGCTGCCTAAATTCAAGAACTGTCTCCCTGAAATGCACATGGCTGCTCTTTTTGCAAGGTTTCCTGAGTCTGATGAAAACAATTACGGTCTTGGACAGCTTTTTCATTGGTGCAAGTCAAAGAAATACAGTCCAGGGATGGTCACAAATGTTTTGAATGTATAATTAGTCAAATTGTTTTACAAGAATGATTATTTAATAGTGTGATGTGCATATTGTGAAGAGAACAATAATAAAAAAAAAAATCAATATGTGAACCAGCTTTTCCTTAAAAAGTCTATTCCAATTTTCCTTTGTCAAAAGGAGGTAGTGGTATAATATCTGTTACTTATTATTTTAAGTACAGTTTAATCAGTTCATGAACTTAGAGTCATTAAAAGACCTAATGCATCCTGTGAATGTAAAATGTAATTCACATCATTTGAATATGCTTATAAAAAATGAACAATAGGAATTTTTACCTTAGTGATGAGTTTTCAATCAATATGGCAGTCATTTGTCATTATTCTCCCTCTTGTATAATTAAACTCTCAATTTACTGATGCAGTTACATTTGAAGATACAGACTTCACCTCAGAATTATTAAACTTGACCATGGATTAGTCAACTCACTTGAGTAATGTGAGTTTACCTTGAAAAATTATATAACCTAGTGTATCTAGATGCTGGAGCCACTGAATGGTTTGGCTACAGTAAATTTCAACTGTGGTTATAGGAAGGCACCACTTTGATTTCAAGCATCATCATCACAACTAAAGTAACTCCAGGAAAAAGTGTTAAGTTTTGAGATTGGGAGAAAAAAAAAAATCACAGACACCATTTGCCCAATGCAACAGTTTTATTTAAGGAGGTAAAGTCTTAAGGCATTTAAAATCAGTCCAAACACTACAGAGAACAAAACATGCAAAACTTAAGAATCCTCATTCACCCTGAGTTTGTATCATATCTATTTCATGTTGTAGCACCAGAGGAAGTCACCCAGCTCTCCTATAAGGCACAAAACTCTTGGCAGTTATTTCTGTTGCTTTTGCTTGATCACTTGTTGCCTTGTGTACTCCCAGATCAGCAGAGCTCCACTGACATGGACGTTGAGTGATCGAATAATACCCTGCTGAGGAATTTCCACACACACATCCAGGTGGTGAATCAGGTTTGCTGGGATTCCTTCGTGTTCATTTCTAGGGAAGAAGAAACAGTGACTTGTATCTGAGAAAAGCAGAGGTGTTCCAGAAGGCAGAATATGTCAAAGTCACCACATGACAAAGGGCTCATGCCCTCAATATAACAGATGAGGACAAGAAACAATTTGTTTTGGCTTTGGTTTGGTTTGTTTGTTTGTTTTTTTAAAGCAGGAATAAATTACAGATGCAACGAGACCTGACTAAGCTTTGACATAGGAAAACAGACCACTTAATCTTTAGTTCCTGGCCCAGCAACAGCTAAACACCCAACACAAGGACTCCCTTTCTGCCTTAGAAACTGTCCATATATAGCAAAATGAATGTTCCCTACATCCAGCTATAGATCAAATGATGGGATGAAGCTGCTGGTGCAGCAGGGAAGCTCAGCTGCCCACTTTACAGTCATAGAATGGTTAGGGCTGGGGGGTGCACTCAAACACTATGTTCAGTTTTGGACCTGTCACTACAAGAAGGACACTGAGGTGCTGGAGTGTGTCCAAAGAAGGGCAATGAAACAGGTGGAGGGTCTGGACAACATGTGTAGTGAGGAGCAGCTGACAGCATCACATGGTTTTCCCATGACCAAACCCTGACTTGCACAAGGGATGGGCTGCAAGAGGTAGATGCACAAAAAATGTGTGTTCTTACCCCAGCAATAACAGTGACTTCTCTGGGAAGCAATATTCTGTAAGATCAAAACTTTTAGCTGTCTGCTCCACACCAATAATAGTGTAGCCTTCCATTTTTTTCTGCTGTACATAATCAACAAGCTGAGATGGTTTCACCTGTCAAAAGTAGAGAGAAATACACAAATATTTAAGTCACCGTTTTTAAACTTTGAAGTTATTGTAAATATCAAATTACTTGGACAGTTTTTAGGATAAATTACTTTTCTCCCCAAAGATTCCCAACCACATACATTAGCTTAACATTTTAAAAGCTCTTAAGCAACAGCACAAAAATAATGCCACAAAAATGTACTCCAGAAATACGACTGAAAATGCTTCTGGCAGAAGCATTTCATAATATTATAAAATATTAGATGTATTTTCTACCAAATGCCAAACATAAACATAGAAACCCTTGTCTTTATTAGCTAGATAATAGGTTCTAAAAGCTTGGCAGAAGTTAGCATCAGGAAAAATCAGATTATCCCATGAAGTTAGCAAAAGCAATGGATCAATCAAGATAAATGCTGTTTAACTTTTATAAATATTAAATTCCAATGCATCGCTATAAAACAGAGTAGTTTGTCACAATGACAGCTCACAAAATCAGCTTATCATAGCAATGAGAAATTAGAAGTATTTTTACAATTACTTCCTATGAGGTTTACCACACCCAGGAGCTTTTGTTAAATAAAAAGCTCTTCTATTTTTGAAGATAAAAACAGTAAGACCCTGAACTATGCATCTCTGGACTGAAGACACACTTCATAGTTATTAAAATGTTCCCATTCACCTCGACAAGGGGGAGCCACTGCTCTGCAGAAACACTAAGATGCTGAAACTGCTTATCCTGTATAGAATGAAGATTGCCAACAACTAGTGCAGATGCCCCAAATATTTCACTTGTACGACATAAACCTACAAACAGAAGAAAGTGATTTTTGTGTAGCAATTAAATACCAAGCCAGAATATGTCAGCAAGTTAAGAAAGACAGTCTCAAAAGAGAAATGGTTATTTTAATTCTCTATTTTCTGACCAGCTTCAGGTGCTTCTTGGGTCTGTTCCAAGCCACAACTTGTTCCATGTAATTTACTAGGAAAAAAAACCTAACCTGTTTTGTAACTCAGAAGAGAGGGAAATTAGCAAAACATTCTGTCTGACAACTTGCTCCTACAGTATTAACACCACCAAGTAATGGCTCAGCATACATACATAACATACATTTAAGCTCTCAATCCAGTCCTTGTTAAATGAAAAGCTTGAATGACACACTAGAACACCAGCTTGTGGGCTTATTTTTCATTAACAGACTCACTGTGTTTATTTCAATTGCTGCCAACAGCAGCACAATGTCATAAAGTATTTGCTGGGTTTATTATATCACAGCTTGCACAACACTGGGAAGGAATTGTTCAGCAGGAATGGGCACTTTCCTGTCCAACTAGGAAAGAAACTAATAGCCCTACAAAATTTACTTGTTCTAGGAAAAAAAATGTAAAAGCAAATTATTTCCTTTAACTACATACAGAGTTAAACTCAACTGTAACAAAGGATATAAGTTACTATTTCAGTAATGCATGCTATGTGTAAGTAATTTTTTTTATCTTAATATGTAACTATAGAAGACACTTCTGAAGCAGGTTAATATTTACTCTAGTTACCCCCCCTTTTTTTTTCAGGATAGCTATTTCTCCAAGCAATATTTAAATAAGTGTCTAATTATAAACACAAGATGAAATGCATTCCTATTACCCACATGGGCCTAAAGATCTAAACTAGAAGTTTTCAGATGTGCAATCAACCTTACCTCCTAAGTTGGTAGGTTTATCAATAAGTGATGCCACCACAATCAGTCTGCTGTTTGATTTACCAAGTTTAGCAGCACGATCCTGAAATACCATTTCCAGGTCTAAACTGGAAGTACTGTTTTTCCAGGGTATAATCTTTCTCTGAACATCAGTCCATTCTGTCTGGCTATCTGTTTCAGCTGAATTTGAACCTATAAAAAGAAGTAGTCATATGAGTATGTAAGTGATAGTAAAACTGCTGCTTCATTAAATATGATTATCTAAATGGTAATAGAGATTGTTCTACAGATTGAGAGCAGCCCTGCAGGGGAGGACTCGGGGTTGTTGGCAGAGTTTCTTTTTCTACATGAAAGATGGGCAGGGATTCACTATGAAGTCATAGGATGAAGGATAATGGTTTTAAACTGAGAGTAGATTTGGATGTAAGGAAGAAATTCTTTACTGTGAGGGAGGTGAGACACTGGAACAGGTTGCCCAGAGAAGTTGTGGATGTTCCCTCCCTGGAAGCATTCAAGACTAGGGTGGATAAGGCTCTGAGCAACCTAATCTAGTGGGAGGTGTCCCTGCTTCAAACTAGATTATCTTTAAGGTCTCTTCCAACCCAAACCATACTGTGATTCTATGAATTCTCTACTATTATTTTATAGTATATACTCTGCTCACATAGGTACAAGTCTATTTAGGTGAAAGCCAGAAATCTGATTGAATACAGAGAGATGTATCCACAAATAAGTGTATTTAATACAAATATACAAAAATACAAATAAGTGTATTTAATCTAAGTTAGCTATATTTTACCCATGTCTTGTTGAGCCCAGTCACTTGGTTTCAGCTCACAAAGTTCTGGTCGAGAATGATACCACTGAAACTCTGGAGGCAAAGGAAGGTCTGTGAATCTGTCAAATTTTGAGAGTGAAATCCATTCATCTTCAGCAAGTTCTGACAGGCGAGGAAGAGTGTAAAATATTGTCTGCAATGAAACATGGTGTTATTAGCAGAGTACCACTACAGCAAACAAAAGAGAATATAAATACATAATTTTATCACTTCTTCTCTATCATCCTATGATTTTAATGCTTGTTTTTCTTGGTACATGATATAATCTACTAACTAATATATCTCTCAATATCTATCATTTTACATAAGGTGCTATCCCAAACTTTCACATACCTAGTCTCTTTCACTTCTCTGATTAAACATTTAAGGATCTGCATTAATTACATAGTCCTGAAATTCTAGAGCACCACAGCATTAATCTTCTCAGCACAGAGGCTGAAAAAGATGAAGAGGTTAAAACCCAGACATTTTGTTTATCCCAAAGTATCCCCTCATGGTGAAGATACACAATGAATACATTTAATTATTTAACAAGTATTAGCCTTGTTCTGGTTTTGTTTTGGTACAAGAGAAATAAAATTTCCTTCTCTGGAAGACTGCACTCTTTGTGCCAGAACACACATATCCCTTTCCACATTCATCTTGTATTTTCAGATTAGTTCTTCTATCTCTTTATTTTTATCTGCACCCTTCTTTCTGATTTTTTTTCCCCCTCAGCATTTATTCAGCTGTCAGGTATTTAAGCTACAGCAAAAAAGATAGCTGAAAAATATGTTCTAGAAGTTATAGATCTGTATCCCCTTCACATCAAACAACAATTTAGCTAAGTAATTTAAAGTTACTCCTAAGAACAGATGTCTCAAAAATGCTATCAAACTACATGCTATTAAACAGGTGTTCTTCAGTTTTTAGAAGTTCCAGCCACAAGTATAAAATCTGATTAACTCCCATGCAGATGGGCACACTCATCATATATACCTCTCTTCTTAATACAATATTAATTAGATAATTAAGTTGCAGTCTTTAGATTAAAATCCACAACGATTTAGATGAAGTAACTTTTCAGGTTTAAAATAACTAATTGATCTTTATTTATTCTGCATTAAAACACACAGAAATAAAAAATACAGTTGTAAAATTACACAAATGACAACGGTCTTGGACTTGCCTCTAGACTATAATCTTCAAGTGGATGGAATGTTGCAAAGAAGAAGTGATCTTGGATTCGCTGCCAGTTCCTTCTGGCATTCCTGCAATTCCAGAAAGCAACACAAAAAGGAAATATTAAAAATTTTAAAATCCAGTACAACTGTCAAACTGGAATAAGGGAACCTGATTGTATTTACTATATACTGTATGGGAAACAAAATTTAGAGTTTAAAACCCCATATACCCCCACAGAAAGCATCAAGGTGATATTTTAGCCAACTGGACTTGCTGCAAATGGCTCAGAAGAACAATGTCAATTGTAAATGGGAATAATACTACTAACCCTGTGCCATGCATGTTTTCCACTTGCTGAAGGCTAGCTTCAATAACTGGTGTCAGAGCTTCAAATTCTTCCACGTGCAATATTCTGCAGAGACCCCAGATTTTTTTAAGGGCAAGTAACGCATAAAGTCGAACGCTGAAATTATGGTTGAAACACCACTGCAGAAGAACTATGAGGGCTTTCTTCACAGCTGGCTTCTAAAATAAAAAATAAATCAAAGACAATCCAAAGATAAAGAAGTTTATTTAAGTTGCAATGTGTCATTTATCTGCCAGTACTGGAGGAGAAAAAAGAGCGAAGCAGAGACAATTTCCTTCACCAAGATGCCAAGAAGCCTTTAGTTATTAATTTGCACCTCTTTTTATACCTTTAACTTCAAGGTAATTGGACAAGAAGTCAGCCATCCTGGGGTGCCACAGCACCTATAGTCAAAACATCTTTCTGCTGTTTTACAAACAAATGCCAGCAAGGTCACAGCTGGTGGGAATCTGCAATCCCACAGGAAGGAAAATTCCACGCAGTAGTATTTTAACATCCACAGTAATGTACCATTCAAAAGCAGAAAAGAGGTGCCCAAGAAACAATGGTTTCCTCAAAAAAATAGCTTTTCAGAAAACCCAAAGCTTTAATAGTTAAATATGTGCAAATACAAGCTTCAGAACGTGGTCCTGATTTACACCCTTCCTTCGCATGAGGGCACAGACCTACAGCCACATTCATTTGAGTTTTGAAAATGTATTAATTTGCTTTAAAAAATATTATTCTGCATCTACAGAAAGCTCCACTTCTGATTTTCTAGCACTTAGGTTGATCTTGCAAATGCATGTGTGACCTGAAAAGTAACAGAAATGCCACCATTGCTACAGATGTGAAATAGCTAATCTAATGTCTCAGACTATTTCATCCTCTACCTTAAATTAAAAAAAAAGAGAATTTCAAATAAAGAATTCTAAAAGTTATATGGACTAGCTATTACCAAAAGAACTCCTTATCTGAGTGTTGTTATTCTATAGAAAGATCCTCTTTTTCCAGTTTATTTCTAGCCAGTTTCATGCAGATTAGACCAGAGCTGCAGGAAAAACAAGCCCAGGTGCATAAATATTACAAATATGGATGTAAGCAAAAGCTCACAGGTAATCAGGCCCTATATATCCAGAACATCTGCCATTTAGCTAATTTTCCTAAGCTTAGTATGTAACAAGTGACATGAAGAGTTGTTTTCAATATCAAAGGATAATTTAGTAGGAAGTAGGTATGAAAAAGATTTTGAAAATGGACTGAAAAAGTGTTTTTTCTTTCAGAAATCCAAATACACTGGAGATGAATCAAGAATGAATGCTTTCAGTCAAGCTTACCTTCTCTGATGCATTCTGAAGAATGATGTCAAAGTGTGATAACACAGATAAAAATGTGCAGATACTTGTTTTAAGCTTTTCTTCATCCTAAAGCAAAGAGAATGTAACAAGAAATATGCATATATAAAATGGTTGTATAGCCTACAGCTTTTCAACAATGTTCTGCAGATACAGTATCAAGTAAACAAATAGAAAAAAAACCAACAAAGCAACAAAAAACAACCAAAAAAGCAGAAACCATAGCAAGCATCACTAATAGGCAAAGTTGTCTCAGAGCAGTATTAAAAACTCACCTGGTTGTGGCAAAAAAATGTCTATATATAGAGTTTTCCAGTTGTAAAATTTCACTAAATTCTTGTCCTACTGTTTGGCTTTTAAAAAGCTACAGTAGGAACTAGGCTATTTGATAAAAGACATCTACATTCAATTATTACAAGTGGTGACCTTCAGCAGGGGCACTTCTGTAACTAATGTCTTCCTATACACTGGAGAAAATACAAGTACATCCATTTTCTACTCAGCCTCTAACAAGCCAAATGTACAATGCTAACAAATTCAAGGGTAGCAATACAGATAATTACTATTTCTAACCTCCTATCTTAATAACCTTCTCTAACAATAAATTGATATTAAAAGCTGCAAATTGAATCTGTGTTATATAAGTCATGTTTGCAATGATACAAGAGATGCAAAAGACAAGAGCTGGGTGTGGAAATCACAAATGATTTTGTGGTACATTCCCAAACTTAGTCTTCAACTCAATGCCAAATGTCTTACTTACATAGCAAAAGCAATCCCAGAATTTATCAAGTAAATGGGGGTATCTATGAAGGCTCAAGATAACAAGCCATTCTATGTAGTATTTCACAGATGCCTGGTTGTTACCAAATCCAGCCTGAAAAACTCTGTCAAGGGTTCCACACAAAAAATTCTGAGAAAAAAAAATAAAAATCAGATAATAATTTTGTATATTCTTAGTTATTTCCAAGAAGAACAAAATTCCAAACCATCATTCTCAGCTTTATCATATTACAAACATTTAATACTCAAACGGAAACATTTAAAAATAATCTCATTTCTTTATTATAGTTTTCATACATAATTCATTCATATACAATTCATATTCATTCATTTCATATACAATTCATTGTCAAGAGCAATACCTGGTCAAGCTTTGGGAGAAGAACCAGGAGTGTCTGCCAGACCCGGTTCTTCACTCGATGCTGTAGAGAGTTTGCATAGTAGCGTGTTCTGGATCTGGATACCAGCTCATCCTAAAAGAAGATTTGAGAGTTTATTACCTCTTCTTCCCTTTAAACTGAATACAGGAAAATATACTATGTTAAGAAAGCTAGTAAAGTATTAAAGCTAGTAGCAGTATTAAAGTTAGGAAAAATATATTAATTTCATTTATTTAAATTTTCAAGCTTGCCCAGAACAAGTTTGGAAAGCTTAAAAAAAACCCAACCAAGCAACCACAATTCCACTGAGTATCTCTATTTAAGACCACAAAAAATGTATTGATAACCTGTATTAAGACTTCTTTTTATATGTTTAAGCTCCACATTAAGCAAATCAGGAATTCACCTTTAAAGGTCACTTTTCACACTTCATCAATCTTAAAACATAAATATTATTATTTGTTTCCAGTAGTTGACAGGAAGGAAGATCACCTATTTCTTGTTCTTAAGGCAGAATTCTATAGTGCCAGAATGGATGAGTGATGTGCTAATAGCATCTGCAGTGATTTACCCCTGACTTCATACTACTGCCAATGCACAGGCAACTGTAACATACATGAAAAACAGATTTCAACCTCCTCCAATAATTCTATTTATCAAGGTCTTCTAAGGAGACAACAGCCCTCCCCAATCAAAAGTTAATCTGCAGTTGTTAAAGTGAAGTGTTCACGCTTCAAAATGCAATCTAAAGGAAGCTCTTAATAAAATAATGGTTACAACTTGGATCATGTTCTGTGAAGTCAGAAAATCCATTAAAAAAAAATAATAAAAAAAAGAGAAATAAACTCAGAAGACAATTTTTACTATTTTGGTTTGGCTGAATTAACTTTTGTCTTCTAACAAAAGCCAGGACAGGCTATACAAACAACTGTAAATCCATCCTGTCAACTGTAAACAGTGTTTTAGTAATTGTATTAATATCACATTTATATACCAAGAGAACTGAAGTTTACTTTATCAAGGAGTTTGATGAAAATGTCTTCCATAAACGTCTTATGCAAGGTATTTGATCCATCCAACAGGCACAGAAATTTAATAGCACAAACCCGGACATAGTGATCATCTCGATTTGTACTGTATGTTAAAATAAAAAAATATTAAAAGACAGTAAAAGTCTAACTTGTTCACACACAAAGGTAATTCATGTATTATAAAAAACACAATTCTTTTTATGAGATGAAAGAATGAAGTAGTTATTTCAGTCCCATCCAACTGGGGTGTATATTTTTTTTATTTTTCTGAAAAGAATTCAAATTCAAAATGTAGAAAACTGTGAAGTATTAATATAATGTGATGCAGTATTTTGGCCAATATTTTCAAAGGTTATTAATATAATCCTTACAGGTCTCTTCCAACTCAAGCAATTCCATAATTCTATGATATGAAGCTGCCTTAAAAGCTTTCCTTTTATAGCATCAATGAAGACAAAATTGACACAAAATAATTTAAGGCAGGTCTTGGAGAGCTGCTGCCTGCTGCTCACAGATGAAATCGGAGGCACCCACAATGCAGGGG